>JAPZDV010000228.1:0-13699 GCA_029814665.1 Acanthurus lineatus
CTTTTGAGTGGTAGTGTATATGTGTATATATATATATTTCTTTTTTTTTTTAAGGTAAACACGAGAAACTTGTGCTACAGAAAATGGACCAGACTCAGTGAGTCCGAAGCTTAACAACTGCCTTGCACCCTGTCCTATATAACCTAGACATAAATATACTTACAACAAATTAATTTAACTATACAGACATAAATATACTTACTAGGGGTGCAACGATATATAGATCTGGATCAATATATCGATTTGTTAAGCAGCAATCCAGTCAAATCGATGGAAACTCAAAATATCGATAAATATCGTCACCTTTAAGAAAAGCCTTTATTTTGAAATTCCGACCGCATACCCATTTCACAGTTTCTGGCCAATTGCGCCTCATTTTGAAGTTACAAATAATGCAAGCGGCAAGCAGCCAAGGTAAAGAGGATGACGAGATTTACTCCCCCTCTAGGAATATGTCAGCTGTGTGGCAATATTTTGGATTTTGCAGGAAAGACGGGTCAACAGACAATGCAAGAAATGTCATTATGAGATAAAAACTCAGGAAACACGACAAACTTGGCCGTGCACCTTAAAAAGAAACACAGTATTGACCTTCATGCTAGTGTAGATCTGTGTTAAATGTGTACATAATATCGTCTTAAATTGATCGAAGGCCCCTGAATCGAATCGAAATTGAATTGTGGCAGACTTTGTGATATTGGCAAATATCGTATCGTTGTCCAAAGAATCGATATAGTGTTGTATTGTCATGAAACTGATGATTTACACCACTATGAGTAAGCAGCTTAGATTATAAGGTGTACGCAGCTTAAGAGAGTAAGAATCAAGAGTAGGAAACAATGAAGAGAAAAGGTGAGAGTTGTTAAGAAGAGCACAAATTTGCGTTTCCTAGTGTTTTATTACCTGTGGGTTTAGGCCCATGTCCCAGCGGTGTTCTTGGTTTTCCACCAAGGATGCTGTATTTTGCATGTCTTTGTCTCAAACTGCTGTTTTAGAGTCAGTTTTCTGAGTTATATAATTTTAGTTGGTCACACCGTAATGAAAAAGAAATAGAAAAATACATGTGTATATTTCATCCAACATGATCCATTACAATATGCTGCTACATAGCAACATAATTGATGATGAACAGTTTAGCAAAACAAGAGAAGAACAGTGAATCAATCACTGAAGTAGCCTACCTAAACAAAAGACACACAGAAACTCTCAACTTTATGTTAAGTACATACTATGATAATGCATAGCTCTTGGGTACAAGTCACTGTTGAACTTTAAAGACAAATATTTTGACTATGAAAACAGGTCAAGATTTTAAAACATTCCTTTGCCTATTGTAATGAGATATATACATTGAATTGAAGTCTAAAAGTTGCTCAACATGGTCAGTAGATAGCAAAATTGTAACATGGCTAAAACACAATTAAATATCTGTTGGGTCACATGGGGCTCAAACTATGTTGGGCTTAATAATTTGGGATTGGCTATCAAGAATAACTAAAAATAAAGTTAGTAATAGGATATAATATACATTAAACCTATCTCGGGGCACCACTCCTAGAAAGGGAAATGAAAGCCAATCATTTAATCAGTCTCGTAAAATTACCGACTATTAATTTGGAACTATGATAATTAGTTAATTAATTTAATAATTATAGTCAAAGTCCTAATCAATTATCAATAAAGATTGAAGGATTTGGAGCTCTGCAGTGTAGAGGTTTGCAACATTCAACTTTGTACAGATTAAACAGACAAACAACTGACTTGTGTCAAAAGCATTTATTTAACAAATACCAAACAAAACACACAATATCTAAACTAAGCATATGCACTATTTACACGTGTGTGTATGTATATGTGTGCGTGTGCGTGTGTGTGTGTGTTTGTGTCTGATGGGCATGCAAAGACAAGATGGCTGACTCAAGATGGTGGTTAGGATTGCATGGCTTAAACAAAGGAATCTAAAACAAAGATGACCGAACAGAAGATTACAGCAAACACCACACAGCTAGTGGGGGAGGTTAAAGGTTTCTTTGTTAAGACTCAATGCATGTAAGCTGAAGGTGCCAGGTTAAGAGAGGGGGGGTTGGTTTCTCACGGGTTACTCACATGCAAGTTACTGGATGTGCTTCTAGTCTTATATGTGTTAAATGTGCAACTAACTTAACAATAACCAAGCATAGACATAGAACTCAAGAATACATCCAATAAAACCACTGCAACAATGACAACAGTTGAATAATTCTCTGCTAAGCTTTTCTACCTTATACCAGGTTATGCCCAGTTATGTTACCCACTCTTTTGAAGAAAAAGGTGTCCTTTTTAGTTGCGTTGCTGTATTAAGTCCATGAAGCTGCAGGCTTGTGACAGCGTTGATTCCAATAAGCTGCAGGTTGTGAGGCTTCCTGATGGGTTATAGGCTGGTCTGGCCCTCTGAACCCTGGGTCTCTGAAGATCACTGGTTGCTCCCTTGTTCGATAAGTTAGCAGCTCATGGCTAACTTTGGTTTGTGACTCCCATTGGTGCTGACTTAACTTGCTGACTCCTGGTTGATCCTTTGGCAGGCTCTCGTGTCGCTGCTCTCAGTGAGGAATGAGGTGTAGCAATCTGCATTGAGCAGGACTGCTGGAGAAGTTGCCTCACTGAGTACTGGCCCTGTAGGGCTTCTCAGGAGGAGAGAAGAGAGGTGCAGAGCTCCTCTGGAGAAGAGGCCAGAAGAGAGCAAGAAGAGTGAGAAGCAAGGGCAGGGATGGCTTTTATAGTCGTCTCATGTTCACACCTAGGTGTGAAATCTGGGGGACTCTGGGAAGTTGAGTTTGTGCCCATTATCTGAGTTCCTGGGGGTTTCATCTGAAACTCAGATTCAGGCCTAAATCGAGCCCAAATAGATAGAGCGCAAATCCAAAAAGTAGATGTCACTTTGCTTTCTTTCACTTTATGCAAATTACCAAAATAATCAATTATGGTGGACTATTATGGCCCAAGAGGCTTTATCATAGGGCAAATTGAGCTGCACCTGTGTGTCAAGTTTCAAGTGAATTGGATGAAGGCGTGGCTTTTCAAATTTGGAATTTTGAGTCCTTAATCACAGCGCCACCTTGACATTGATTGGGGTCAAATTTCTCCAGAACCTGATGCACACACTTTCCAGATATTGTGCCAAGTTTCATGTTTCTAGCTTATATTATTTCACAGTAATTGTAGCGAATGCAACAGAAATATGGGAATAAGAATAATAATAAACCAGGTGAATCTTGGAAAGGTTTCCAACCCTGACTGAAAACCTTAATAATGATAATATTGACCAGAACTGCAAGCTACCACATTTCTGGTGACCAGTACAGTTCTTCTTATACTGTTGCTATCTTGTTGTGGGTGTTAAGAACAAAACAGCTATCCCCACTTCACCTCATACTTGTAGCCTTTCCTGTCTTCCTCCTCCCTGTTACTTTCAATTTTCTTTTCTTTTCATTTTTATTGTTATTCATCTACCTATTAATTCATTTATTTATTTTTCCTTCCCTTCCTTTCTCCTCCACTAGCTGCGTCCTTTCTTTCTCTGCATTACCCCCGATTTACTGTGGTGTAGCACTGCCCTCTTTGGCTGACAACAGGAAACTTCATGTAATAAAATCTGATTGGCCAGTATCCAAGGAGGGTGGGTGACGGTCACAAACAGTCACTAAAAGAATAAAAATTTTGACTGCAAGACCAAAAGTGCATCAATCTCATAAAAATTTGATACCCAATGTGGTCTCAAACTATAAGTACAAATGCAAACAAATAAAAAGTTTTATATTGATAGTATTTACTTTGGATAAGATACACAATAAATTGTGTTGCTAGCTACTAAAATTTGATTGTTAAGAACTTGCAGTTTTTACAACATTTGGGAAGTAATTAGATATTTTTTTTCTTTTTAGATGATGAAAGCCCTTGGAGAAGTAAAAAAAAATAGGTTTCTCATATGCTATAATTTTGCAAAAAAATTTCCTGGCAAAAATGGGAACAGCTGAGATCATCTGATTCAGCTCCATTCAGGGAACAGATTGATATGAGATTTTGCAGGAGTCAGATGTAGAATTTGGAAGTAATAAGCCAAAAATGCATTTCTCTTTATTTAAGATATACCTAGTAGTGCACATGTGTCTTTTTTGGTGTGTGAGATGGAAAAGCCATTCCTCACATTAGCCAGCAAATTTTGTAAAAACTGGAGTTGTTCATGAGCCATTTATATAGACTTTATAGTTTTAGCACCCCCTGGTGGTCAATGTTGTTATGATCAGATGAAAAGCCCAAGAGACATATGCCAAAACAGGAAATCAAATCTCGTTTTGATTGCCCATGCTTTGGCCAAGAAATAACAAAGTTTGTGTTTTCATTGTTAACTACAAAATTTGATGGTTACTAATTTGTTCATCTTACTACGTTTGAGAATTATTTTGATAACTTTTTGTCATGGTCTTATCAAGATTCCCCCCCACAGGGTTTCAGGGATATCAGGTGTAAATCCTTGGAGAAGTTTAAAACAGTTAGTGTTGCATATTTGTGTGTGGATATAAGGCTTTTGAATATATGAAGTACCATTTGGGAGTTACAAGCAAAAGGGTGTTCAAATATTTTTCATCTTCTTAATTGCATACTGGCAGGGGTGAATCCAGTCCACATACCACCAAAATATTCAATAGTGGTATGCAATAGTAAAAATAGGAGAAAGGAGCTGCCCATCAAAATCCACATTCAAAACCACTCATGGCTAAACTTTTAGCAAGAAAACACGTTATATCAATGTAACAACATTATGCCATTTAAACAACACATGATTTTCCCATTAATAGCACTTAAGTCATTCTTAATTGCTTCTGAACTGTCCATAATACACTTTGTTTGCGGCTGGGTGAAGCACAGCTGCCTTTCATCAACTTAATGCTAGTTAATGTTAGTTTCCACTAACACACTGCAGCTGACTGATATCCAGTGCTTTGGGGTTTTCACAGGCAGGCATTTGTTGCAAAATCTCCCAGTAACATAGGCGGCATTTAGGTCATCATTTTTCATGATATTCTGTTTTATTCCCATAACAGACTCCGACTAGCTGTGTGTTAGGTGAAAATCAGGGACTCTGTAACTCACATGCCGATCTTTCCTCATTTTCTAAATAGTGCCTGTGAATGATACAAGTATTGAAATATTGAGACCTTTTTTAAAGGATGCGTTAAGCTGAGGAGCATTGAAATATACAAAGCAATAAAAGTTGTGGTAGTAATATCGACAAGAATTTAAGACTACTTTTACCCCTGCATACAGGTCTATTGTGCAATCGCTGAACCGTGCAGCCTGTGAATGTGGGTATGTGCATGCACGTTTTTTTTGTGTGTTTTCTTCTTTGCCGTCTTTTTCTTTAAAAGTTGTTGTTGTTGGTGGTCACCCTTTGGTGTTGAGTGTGTGCCTGGCCTGGGACACACATCTTGCATTTGCATAATGTCTGAGTCAAATTCATGTTTAGGTCTACTTATTTTTTCAGTGCCCATTTGAACAGATTAGAGTGGCCTCACAGCATGCAATAGACAGACATCGGACACACACCAGACGTGGGTTTGCAGGTCATTTCATAGTAGAAATGAAAAGTAAATGTAAGGAACTATAAGTTGCGAGTTTCTGCCGGCAACTCCAGTCACACAAATATCACGCCCTGAATAGAGCAAGGTACTCGCCTGAATGACTTGAATTCAGGAGGTTTCAACCTGGTACTTGCTTTGTTTGCTTATTCACAAGAGTTCGTTGAAAGTTGAAACTCAAAACAACTCCGTCTGAACAACGCTCAGTTCTGCCTTGTTGTAAATAAATGAAGGTGCTGAGGGTTTTTTTTGTGTTTTTCGGTGCCAGGCTTATATCAGCATATGCACATATTTCACACTAACAAAACCTGGAGAGTGGCTTTGACTTGTCTCCTATTTGAGGTTAGATCCAATCTTTGGAGGCACACTCTCCCCCCTCTTATTTTTGCTGTATTTTGTCCACTTATTCTCGGGCAATATCAGCAGGTACCATGAGCTATAAAGGGTGCATTAAATCCTAATATTTTGTTTCCACTCACTCTGTCTCTCACTGTCACTCTGTAACAGGTGTGCTTTTATGTGTGTATGTGTATGTCTGTGATATGGGGGCAGTAACCAAGTGAACAGGGTTGTGGACTGATCCTGGAACAGAACAAACTATCATGTTTCTCTTTATTGGGGAGAACTGGGGGAAAAGGAGGGGTTCATACAGGGAGTAAGGCAAGCCCAAATAAGCAACTACACTTAAGAAACAAGCCCAAAAACCTGCAACCCATGACTGACAATATTTGTAAGCGACTTTGAGGAAAAACAAGCCCAAAGATACAGTAGGACAGGGTCCAAAAAAAAGAAAAGAAAGTTTTTTCTGTCCTTGAGCACATACATCTACTTATCAGCAGGTTGGTGGTTTAATTCATGTTGAATTTTCTTGCGCAAGATACTGAGCCCTAAATTGCTCATAATAACTGTTTGGTGTGTGGATGAGTAAAAGGACTGCATTTGTACTTTTCTAATCTTTCGTCTACTTCAGCTCTTTACAATAAAAATCAGTACTCATCTGTTTACAAACAGATTCACACAATAAGGGTGTGGTGTTTTGCACTATAGCCTTATTCAGTTTGGAATATTCGGACAGAGGTTTTAACCCAAGGGTTAGATGAGTTGATAACACTGGGGTCACTTCTTGACCTGGGACCCTTTGAAGACATGGTTCGTGTATTGGTAAGTGGTTAATGATTTCAATCAGTATGTGGAGTTGCATTCTTGTGTAAGATGAAAGATATGTAAATCCTATATAAGTGAGGGGTTTGAGATGTACGGGTGGAGATTCATTCTGGCTCAGAATCAGGCGACCCGGGATGCCTGATTGATGCTGGACTTCTTTGTAATAAACTTGTTTTTATGCAGTCAAGCCAGTGTCAGCAGAGTATACTTCATTATCCATACAGCATCGTTACTGTAGAAACAACAAGGGCAAGGGGCTTTTCTATGAAGCCAACCTGCTTATGAAAAAGTCATATTGATAGAACAGCCATCAGTCGCAATTTGAAGTTCAGTATCTTAACTGTCTGCACATCAGTATCCACATGCAGACTGGAGGAGGTAGGGGATTCAAACAACCACTGCCGATTAATTAGATGACCCGCCCTAACTAATGAACTATAGTTGCCTCATGTATGAATAAAGGCCACGAAGCACAAAGCCAACAGTTGGCCATCCCTCCCTGTCGGCCCTTCATGAGCGTAGGTGGCCTGAGTCTGCCCAGTGTGTCATGCACTGTTAACATTATTTGGGACCCCGTCTGCGTTTTTTAAATTTAATCATCTGTGTCATTGGTTTAGCTTATAATGTCCTTTTGCAGGTAGAAGGAGGATGTCCTTGGAAATACACTATTAGAGGAGCATGACCATGGAGCATAAGTCTCGATTAACAATTAAGGTAATAATTATTGCTGTATTGTGTTGTGTCGGCCTGTTCTCGCGAGATCTCGGTGTCAGTCAGGCCAATCACTGACCTTCTTTGAGTGTCCTCACATGCGGTCATGTGACTCGGCACAGCCGATAGTGTTCGTATATCTTGCCGCGGTGATTCAGTCTGAATCTGTGCAGTGTGCAAAGCTGGTTGAAATTAAATCCATTAGGTGTATGCACCAATGGAGCTATTAAGGAGTACTCAAGAAAAATGCATTTGCTAAATACAAATTTGTACCAGCAGTGACCCCAAAGTTGAAGGATACCTCCTTGAAACAATAGAGGAAGTATGTGGTTGTGCCCATATCCTGAGGTCAGATATAGGGACGGAAAACAGCTGTTGTTGGACATTCAACAATGCCTTTGATGCAATAATGAAGATGCTCATGGGGATGATAAAAGCTTTATTTATGGAAAAAGCACTATCAATCAGCAAATAGAGAGCTGGTGGAGCTTTCTGAAAAAAGAGTGTATGGACTTCTGGCTCAACCAACTTCATAGACTTCAAGATAAAGGTGATTTTGTTGGGGATTTCTTTGACAAGAACCTCATAATTTTTAGCTTCCTTGGTTTGATACAGGCAAGTGGCAATAATAAACTATTAACGTTCACATTTGTACCCTACCTTATAGGTCTAGGTTTTTGCTGCAATTAGCAGGCCATCCCAGCATCAGAACTATCCCCTATGCTACTTCAAAGATTTTGCAGAATTTCACAAATGATTGTGTACACAATTAACAAACTAACTCACATGCTAAAGGGATTGATAGATGTAAAAAATCTAAAAACTTAAACTATTTTTTTCCAGCCTCAATGAATGCAAATTGGGTATTTAATAGTATGAAAAATTCTGCTGTTAAAAAACTTGAAATCTATAACAGAAATTTTTAGTGCTCTATTTTTGGTTAAGTTTGCAAACCCTGCTTGGTGAAATCCTGTATGAAGAATGCAGTGGCAGGTATGCTGAGGTGACCATCAAGAAAGCAGTTGCCAGGACAAAGGGGAGGAGGGAGAAGGAAATCGACGATCTTGTGGCAAGAAGAAGGCAGCTGGAGAAAAGCCGAGGACTCAGAGAAAGAGGGCCTGAAAGTCCTCTGGAACGAGATCAGAGGAGGGCTCGCAAACCTACGGAGGGCAGAGCGCATCCGCCGACGGAGGAAAAGGAAGGAGAAGGAACAGATCCAGACTGCAAAGAGAGAGAAAAAAGACCTGCACGTCGTGTGGCTAGATCTGGCTAACGTGTATGAATCAGTGCCACACCAGCTCATTGCCTTCACTCTGGACTTCTTTTACATCCTGGACAACATCAAGACCATGATCATGAGCTACTTCGAGGGCATGCACATGTGCTTCGCACTGTAAAAGTTTACCACAGACTGGCAGCAGCTGGAGGTGGGTATCGCAATGGGATGTTCCATCTCCCCAATCCTCTTCGTTGCAGCTTTTGAAGTCATCCTGATCGGTGCAAGGCAGGTAGTGGGTGGGGTCTGGCTGCCTGCAAGCCGGAGGCTTCCCCACTGAGAAGTCATATGGACGACATCACCTGCCTGCTGCGAACAGCACCATGCACGTCCAGGCTGCTGAAGAAATTGGACGAGCTGATCACCTGGGCAAGGATGAAGTTCAAGCCACAGAAGTCAAGGAGCCTTCCTTGCAGAGGGGGGAGCGGAATGATAGAGTCACCTTCACCATTGACGGAGAGAGCATCCCCCGCATTGTGGATCAGCCTATCCGAAGCCTGGGACGGCAATGCACATCCTGCCTCTCAGACAAGGAGATGGGGAAAATCATCTATCAACAGCTTATAGCAGGACTAGCTAAGATCGAGTCAAGCCAGCTACCCGGAAAGTACAAGGTATGGTGTTACAGCTTCGCCTTGTACCCAAGGATAATGTGGCCACTGAAGCTGTGTGAAGTTACCTCATCAGCCGTTAGCGGGATGGAGGCCAAAGCCAACTCCCACATCCAAAAATGGCTGGGGTTCCCATGATGCTTTTCAGCAGCAGGCCTGTACGGATGGAACTCTCTCCAGCTACCCTTGAAATCCATCACTGCTGGGTACAGGCAAGAAAAGGTAAGCCTGGTGATGGAACTCAGGGAGTCCTCCAATAAGGCAGTGAAGGATGTGCATGTTTGAGTGGTGACTGGAAGGAAGTGGAAGGCTGAAGAAGAGATCAAAAAGGCGGTGAGCAGACTGCAACACCAGGAGGTAGTGGGCAGGGTCCAGACAGGGCATGCAGGCCTTGGATGGGGCGACCCACCCAGCCTGTGGTCCAGAGCCAACAAAAAGGAGAGGAGAGACCTTGTTGTTGCGGAGATCACCAAGATGGAGCAGGAGCAATACAGGGTACAGGCTGTGTCACAGGGGCAACAGGGGCGCTGGACAACATGGGAGGGTGTCACAAGTCAGGCAATCAGCTGGGCCAACCTCTGAAAGCTGCCACAGGCTTGATTAAGTTTCCTCATCAGGGCAACCTACCCAGCCCTCGCAACCTCCACCAGTGGCTTGGGACAGAGCAAACCTGTGACCTCTGTGGAACCATCAATGCCTTCTTCCAGCACATCCTGTCAGGCTGCAACATCGCACTGGCTGAGGGTCGGTTTAGATGGCGACACGATCAGGTCCTCAAAAAGCTGGCAGAAGTGGTGGAGATTAGAAGACAAGAGGCAAACAGCGAGAACCTAGTAGGAGGCCAACAGAGGTTCCTTTTTCTCAGGGCAGGGGGCCCCATTCCAAATACCAACAGGAGACCACTACCAACATCTCTGACACCGGGGGGCGGAGTGGAAGATGGAAGCAGACCTAGGTAGGCAGCTCTGCTTTCCCCAGGAGATCTGCACTACCAGTCAATGGCCAAACATGGTACTGTGGACCACAGCCGGGAAAACAGCATTGCTGGTGGAGCTCAAAGTTCCGTGGGAGGAGGGGTTGGAGGCAGCCCATGAAAAGAAAAGGGCAAAATATGCCGACCTGGTCACAGAGGGCAGGAAAAGTGGATGGAAGGTGAAGCTCTACCCAATGGAAGTGGGAACTAGAGGTTTCGTCAGAGCGTCAACATCATGGCTGTTCAGGGCAACCAGGCAGATAGCAGAAGAGGCCGAGAAGGCGAGATTCTGGATCTGGCTGAGGAGGAGGTGCAAAATGTGGGGGGCAGACAACTTTTGAAGGGTGTTAGCTGCAGGGAGTGTCGGGGAGATGTCCCCGTTCACTGCCCTGCCACCAAGAGATGTTCTGGGCTAAGGGGCGAAACATCAACGAACAGTGGTCCCCAGCCGATGACCCTGCAGCTTAAGAAATGGGCACCAGAAGAGGTGCGACAAGCCAAGAGCTGAGCAGGAAGAACACCCACCTGTATCAATTAAATGGTGTATCAATTATACTGTGACAAGGAGATTACCCCCTGGCTCTTCTAAGCACCCTCCCATCCCTCCTGCAATTGGTCTGCTGTTCTCTCTCTCTCTCTCTTTTCCCCCCAACACATCCCCTACACGCACCAGCACTCTCACACACTCCTATACTCTCACACACACGCACACACTCACTCTCCCCTGCACACATACACAAAAGGTTGTTGCTGTTGTTGTTGTTGTTGTTAGGGTTAGGGTTGTTGTTGTTCTCTTCCATGTTTTGGCATATTGGTTACATGTGTTTCACCATGGGGTTGTGCTACATCATGCACAAATGCAACATACACACACACACGCATGCACACACATACACACACATACACACACACACACATATATATCAACAGTAATATCCAATACATATTATTCATATCATACACTCCAACATGCCAACACTTAAGTTCTTAACATGGAACATCCAAGGGATTGGTTCACAGGCAAAAAAAATTACAATATTGAATCACCTGGATAAAATACAAGCAGACATATGTTTACTTCAAGAAACCCATCTTTCCAAATCAGACCATGACAAATTGAAATCATCACAATTCACTCATACATTCTCAGCCACCTATAACTCAAAACAAAGAGGGGTATAGATTCTAATAAACAAAAATGTCTCTTTTTCCCATAACTCCACCGTTACAGATCCAGAAGGACGTTTCATCATCATTAACATTTCAATCGACAATAACCCAGTCACAATAGGCAATGTCTATGGTCCTAATACTGATAACCCCTCCTTTTTTCAAAACTTTTTTTCATCCATCTCCAACTACTTTAAGTGCCCGATCATAATAGGAGGCGATTTCAACACATTCATTAACCCATCAGTGGACAGAAGCACCACACCACACAATAAAAATACAACATCAGGAGCGAACAATTTCTAGAATTTTTGCAACTCAAATCATTGATTCAAGCCACATATAACATTACCACAATTAATCTTGACCTACCCACTTTAAGCTCAAAATTAATTAACATTAAAAACTCCTCTCCAAAATATACAGAATAATTTTACAATCTGACACAATGCTATCCATACTATCAGCAAAATGGCGAGGGGGGTGTGCGGTGGGTGGCGGGCCCTTCTCGGAGCCGGGACGGCTGCTGGGATGGAGGGCATGGCTTCTGCCCTGGGGTTCTTTGGGGAGTGGGGCCTCAGTGTGGGCCTGCTGGGCTTCGTTGGGGGCCCGCATGGGCCTGTGCCTGTGGGGCCCTGGGGTCTCACTGCGCCAGGGTCCTGTTGACATCACGGCCCTCTTGCTGGACGGGCTGGACCCGCACTTGCCCGGCCTCTTAACACACACCACACTTTGCACTTTGTCATGTAAATATTTACTTTTAAGCACATCTTGGCATCTTACAATCAGGGCTCTCGGGGCCAGGTTGCTGCAGGGCTGGGGCGGCTTCAGTGCAGTAGTGCGCTGCAGTTCTACGCCCTGCTCATGCCATCTCACCTGGCCCCCAGTTCTTAATGCATTACATCTACTCACACCTTGGGGACAGGCTGGGGCTGACAGAGGGCTCTGTAGCGGGATGACCGGCAGCACTGCATTATGCTGTGACCACCCCGCTGCCCTCTTACGCCTCTCACTTTTCCCCCAAATTTTTAATGCACCACATACATTCACACCTTGGAGGGCAGGCTGAGGTGGGCCTGAGGGCTTCATGGTATGCTGGACTGCAGGGCAACACTGTCCTGTGGCCCTCTGCCTACCCTCCACACTCCTCTTCTGCTTCTCCAATTTTAACGCACCACACTACACTTAGGGTGACACTTATTCATGGTGCAGGGATAATGTTACCCTGACAGGGATCTGGGAAACATAACAAAAGGAAACAATGGTGGACACGCAGCCACATGTATGGGACTGGGGTCTTCCTGTAAAGCTACTCTGCGGCTCAGTGAATCTCTTTGAATATTCATGGCAACGAGGAGGTCCGCCCCTGTTAAAGTCATAACAAAAATATGCTTATTTAATAATAAACCTATTGCGAATTATCTGACTAACATTAAGAGCAAAGAAGTTTTAGTTACTGTTATTAACATGTTATTGCAATTAAAAAAATATATAAATATTAACACCAACTGCAGTCCTTTAGGGCGCCATACTCACCACAGAAGGGTGACTGCAACACAAACAACATATTTTATCTGTCTGATCTTACTCAAATTTTCTATCACATTAGCAATCATCTGATCTCACATTCCATTTGCTATTAGACTCACTTCTTGGTGCTGCGGCTGACAGTACATGTTTCAGATTATTTGTTGGTGAAAATCTTGATGTTCGTCATCCTCTGGGATTTCAAGTCCTATACTGTAGAGGAGAAAGGGCTTGGCCAGCGCTACAAGAAATTACTCCACCATGTTGTAACCTAGGACCATGACTTTAGTTACGTTTCCCCACTTAACCTTTTATGTCATGTCTTGTCACTGGTAATTTCAGCGTGTTGCAAGTAGTGCACTTCATAATAAAGAAGTCCCTCCAGGATTTCGCAAGCGTTTTTCAAGATTGTTGCGGCCTACAATGCCTGAATACACGGTGGCTTTTTTAAAAAATTGCGATGTAAGTTGCGATGTTTTAAGCATATTTGTTGCAATGAAATCGCGGGAGACAGTGAAAATTGCTAAAAAGTTGCATTTTTTTTCTTTGTTTTGTATAGCAAGACAGTTTACCTTCACTTTCGTGAAGAACATCAGGGAATTGTTTTGCATGGTCTTTAGCAGTAATTTTTGTTGGTAAGTGAGAGACATTA
>JAPZDV010000229.1:0-13695 GCA_029814665.1 Acanthurus lineatus
ATTCTTATTGCTGCTTTTTACATTCTGTCTTTTACTGTCCATTTGCTGCTGCAACAATGCAAATTTCCCCATTGTGGGACTAATAAAGGAATATCTTATCTTATCTTAACTCGCTGTAAATCAAGTTTTGCTAAACGCTGATAATAGCTAATCTTAGATTAAATCAAACATTGTTGGTGCGATCAAGCCCAAGTCATTTGGAGATTCCCTATCAATTACTCAGTCCTCTGACTTTAAAACTGGGTTCCAGAGTGTTATATTTTGCCACCCCATCTATCACTGTGTAAACTGAATATAAAGAAACAACGTCCTCATGGCCTGCTTTATGCCTTTATGCGCAGCTGCGTGGTCTTCTCCTGTGGTGTTTCAACACAACACACAGGCATTACTAATAAACCACCTTTCCATTCAATCCTCTGCATTCTTGACTTTGAATGTTGATATAAGTTTGGTTAATATTAGCCTTTAAGCCTAAATGACTATTTTAATGTTAATAAATGTGTTTGGTGAATGTAAGTGTCTTGTGCGGGACGGGATGTGCCACGAACTCATGAGATAAAATTATTTCTGCAGTGTACTGTGATTATATAAAAAATGCTGAGGTATTAAATACAATAAATGCATAAAATTAATATTCAATAATCAATAAAAGAATAAAATAAAGGAAATGTGTGTGTGTGTGTGTGTGTGTGTATACACATACATAGATACAATACCACAACACTATATGTGTAAATACACACACACACATACACTTATTTTCTATATTCTAATACCTTGTAAGACATCACTTCAGTAGTTAAACTTTTGAGAACTGGCTTGATTTTTTTGCCCTGTTGCTGTTAATGTCAACCTCTCAAACTAAAACAGAGTCCTTCAAGGCAGGCTGCACTAACCCCAGAATTCCCATGGTTGCGTGTGTGTGCTAAATGGCCCCACTCTGGTTTTGCTCTGTGCTCCCCTAATTATCAGCACACACCAGCTGTGTTTCAGAGCAAAACACAGCAGAGAAAAGCTGGAATCATAAGACCAGCAAGGTCTCCCGGTAATTATGGAATTTCACAAGAGTGGTACCTGGACGTTTTAATTTGGTTGACTTCCTTTCCTGTTTAATTTCCTCTGTGCTAATTGATGTACTGTGCTCTGGCATCCAGCAAAAATAGAGGCCTTGCATATATGCTGCTTACAACTCAGGAATTACTGCATTTGCTGAAGCACACACACTGACTACACTGGCTGTGAAAAAAACCTGCTCCGCTGCCACGGTGGAGCACAGACAGAGTAAACACGCATGGGACTGACATACAGCCATAATAACCGTGAGCATTTGTCTTTTGCAATGACAGAACAGGAGACGATTTATGTTTGTCAGCACAGTTTGAACTATTTGATTCTTTAGACCTTGTAAAGTTGTCATCTCCTTAGCACTGAGGGCGAAACCAAAACTGTTAAACAACCCTGTTAAATGGAGTAAGATACTGCATTTACAATGTATTCCTTTTGTCCACTCTCAAACCTTTTCCAGAAATTAGACAGTTAACTTTCAGATTCTTCTTGGAATCCGAAAACTCCAAGTCTACGCAAGCAATACTTGGGGAGACCTAAGTCTTTGGAGGACTGTCTCTGCAAAACTTTAAATTTTACTATCAGGCCACTAATATTAAATCCTTTTTCCATATTATTGGCTACAGTGTGAAAGCTTTTGTATTTCTACTACCTGGCTAACGGTTGAGGCAAATTCTGACCACCCAACAACACTGAAAACCCCCTTTGTAGACTCCAAATGCTCCCTTTGTATCCCAGTATACAAAAAACTATCAACTGTGACAGTCAAACATTTGCATTATTATCTCATAGCTTCATTAGTTTTGCGTTGTATTTCGTTCATTTCCTCTGTTACAGCTATCACCTTTGAGACATTTTTAGTATTGCATCACTGAACTTAACTCGTGGTGTTCACGAGTGGAAGAGACCCCTACTCCTTCTGGGTGTTTCCCTCTCTGGTGACTGTGAAATTGTAGTCGACTTAAAATAACCTAGCTTTACCTGAGGGCTGAAGTGCAAGGGTCAGAATCCTTCTAGGATTCACCTGGTTTATTATTAGTATTTATTATAAGGGTTCCAACCCCAGAGGGGTTCTGATCAAAAGTTATCAAAAGATCACACTGTTGTCAAAGGGCTTGGCTGTTATGTGGTGATGAATTTCATGTCTCACCATGACACACAAAACTGTTATAACCTAATGATCAGTGGCTAGCATTCACAAAACTATCTTTTGTGTATCTTATCCACAGTAAATACTTTCAACATAAAACAATGAAGAATTGTTTATCATGCCATTCTGAGGCTCTGGATAAAATTTTGTGAAAATCTGCCATTTGGGCGCACTTTGGGCACGTGTGTCAAGGTATCTTTGCTTTTTGGCCTTTACCACTAAAAGTATGCGTTGAACTTATACTTGAATCTATATCTGGTTGATAAATTGGACCTATTCCTGAATACATATGCTATCTAAAGGGCTGTGGTACACTCTTTTCCACAATGTCCAGAGGTCATCAGGAGGGACTTGCTCCAGTGAGCTTAGACCCTGTTAATAACTGCTTGCAGTTCTAGTTATTATTAGTTTTCTGTTGCATATGCTAAAATTTCCATGAGCTTGAATGAGCTAGAAACATGAAACTTGGCACAATAACTGGAAAAAATGTGCATTGGGCTTTAAAAAAAAATATGAGTCCAGTTAGCCACATGGTGGCACTGTAATTAAGGACTCAAAATTCCAAATTCGAAAGCAACAACACAACAGACTCTAAAGCTTTCATCAAAGCAAAAGGTGGCTACTTTGAAGAATTTAATATAAATCATATAATTTTTTTATTTTACACTTTTGCTTACATGTGTTTCTTCATAGTTTGATGTCTTCAATATTAACCTACAATGTAGAAACCAATAAAAACAAAGAGAAAGACCACTGAATGAGTGTGTGTCCACATTTTTGAATGGTACCGTATATGACATGTTACTTCAGCTGAGACTGTGTATCACCCACTGATTGATTACAGCATTGCTATTTCCAACAGAGCTGACTGGTGAAAGGTGCCATTCAGTTGACTACAAACCCAACCTGGTCTGGACCAGGTTATTAATTAATTAATTAGGTTATTAATTAGCATTTAGTCAATCTCATTTAAGACAAGGCAATGATGTTGGGAGACATAGACCTCATTTGTCCATTTTTTGTTACTGGTTTACAGATGAGCCAATACATCAGTAGTTGCTCATTATATCTACAGTGAGGTAGCTTACTGTAGAGATAATGTGGTTTTATGGACATACATAGTCAATGGCATAGCAAATACAGCAGGTATACAGTAGGAGCAGTACATGTTAAGTAGATTAAGCTAACAAGTATCTTTTTGGACTTAAGGAAGAAAATACTACATATTATATAGATATCCAAATATTTTTTATAGTTAATGAAATAGGAAGAAATCCATTCTTCAGTGCTTGGAATATAAAACAAGAAAGTTAAGTTATCCTGATGAAAACCTGTTCATCTGACACCAGTGATATAGTAGGTGTTAAGGAAGAACAACATGCTTTTCCAGACTGTGAAACCAGGGGTTTGTTGGTGTGCAAAGTCCAAAACTTGTTTTCTTCACTTTGGCTTTGCTCAGTGGGATTAGGCAATAGAAGCTCACAAGCAAAGCATTGTGGTTCATGTAGGCACTGCCTGCATGGCCTTGTTATAAGGAGACCTAAGCTTTCGCTGTCAATGCAACATAACACACAATGAGGAATACTACTGGATCACACCTGTGACACACACGTGTGCACATACATTGATAACATGTGGCTTCTTTTGAGGGTTGTGTGGTTCCACAATTTCAAAACTACTACTACAACTCTTCTTAGCTGCATGTGTTAGCATAAAAAAACATGCCCTCAATAGGGAGAAGAGCAATCATTGCTCAGTACAGTGAAACATAAGTAAGGTGTGCATAATTTGTGCCTTTCTTTTTTAGGGGGCTAGAAGTTGTTGCGAGCCCACCTAATTGACTGGTAGGGGAAACACTGCTATTTGACACATCAAACACAATTGTGTTTGTCAGGAGACATGTATCTCTTAATTAACCTTTTTCTATCACCTTTAATCATTTGGGAAATATAAATTAACATCAATGCTAAAAGAGGCATCAAATCTTTTGGAAAGACTCAGGTTTTTTTCAGGGGGGAGGAGTAATGAAATATCAACCCCCCTTCTTTTCAAGGGGACAAAGATGAGGAAACCAAGCCTGTCAGAGAGTTGATGTCTCCTCTGCTCTTCGATTAAGTAGGCTGACATTGTTAAGCCCATGAGAGGTGTACTAAAGATGCTCTAAGTCTGCCTTCACCCAGATTTGGAAGCAAAACATTCTGCCAGAAACCTGTTCCATGATAAAAATGAAAATCAGCATGGCATGGCGCAGCCTATAGTGTCAGTGAAAAACCCCACTGGTGACAGTCCTTAGGGTAGAGTTCACACATAGGTGTGAAACCTGGGGGACTCTGGGAAGATGAGTACACTCTAATTTGTCTGACTGCTGGGTACATTAAGGACTCTGGTTTAGGCTAGAGTTTATACTGGGATGAACTAGTATTTGCATTATATTGCATTGTAATTGGTCTTTCTTTGTTCTACTCGTGGTGAGGTCCCAATACAGGGTATCTTTGTATACAGTATTTCTGAATAATTATTTTCCATTATAATGACCCATAGAGAAATGAAAACAAAGATTTTTTTTCTCTTTGCAATTGATTTTGTGACAGTTGATTAATTTCGATTTGGAAGTGTCTTCGAGAGCTAGCCTAGCTCTGAATTAACAGAATTCTAATAATCAACAGAGTTATAAAAAAAAAGCACATTACTCTATCATGTTATTTCTTTTAAGCATGTCAGCTTGGATTTTAGTACCAGTATTAGAAAAAGTATTAACATCCTTTACTAGAGTAAAAGTATTAATACCATGGAATGAAGTACTTTGTTACAAGGAAAGTCAGCTGTCACATTTTTCTGCCATTAGTTAAAAAAAAAACTTAGTTAACGAAAATATTTGGTAAAAGCAACCCTCGGACCAGTGTATATTATATGTTTGAAAACTCTTGCAATAGTAGTGGTATATCATACAGTTGTAATGTCCTCATTTAAATCCTTGATGTCCCCCCTCTTTCTCTCTGCACTTTTTTATGCAAATACTGGATGAGAAATAAAGGCAGAATGTTAAAAACATCCTTAGCTTTTGCTGCTGTAAAATTTTCATGCATGTAATCGGAGGGTTAAGCACAGCTTTTTTATAATCTTACATACCACTCTCTCTTTAATTGAGTCAGACTCCTCATTTTGGCCTTGTTTGGCATGAAGCTGCAGCTGGAGAGCATGAAGCTGGAGGAGCTGGTCATGGACCTCCCTTTCTATGACTGCCCGTTCAGCCTTAGCCTCAGTGAGTTCAGAACGCAGGTCCACCAGCTGAGCCTGAGGAAGTATAAAAGAAGGGGTAGGGGAACAGACACCAGAAGCAGATTTGTCAGGTAAGACTGAACACTGTCAATGCTGTAAAGAATACAGGATTCCTTTGCAGGGCCTCCCACTAAGACTGTATTTTGTAATAGAAAACCATGCTGATGGGGTGTGGAAAAGTGGAAAAGTTAAGTTCAACCATAGCTGTGCCAGAGATTCAAAAGAATGTTCTTTTGATGTGCTACAGACCCAACATGTCTATTTTGTTAGAAAATCTAACCAAAATTTTCAAGTCACAATGAATCAGACCTACTGTAAACAACAGTTAAAGATTACTTATTGTATGGACAGAAAATGCAATGCAATTTTAAAAAATTGACTTTTTTTAACTAGTTAGTACACTAAAGTGAATTGACAGTTCCTTAAGAATATATCAAGATTTAAGTTTGTTGTGTCTGTTGTGCTACAAAAAATGAAAAAACAAATCAATAAAAATTCAGAGTGCTTAAAAGTGGCTAAAAACATCAGCAAGATTCTGAGTAGTAAAAGATGAGAAATTAGTAAAAGATGGATTCTGTCTCTCACACTATTTTTACACCTCTAGCTTATCATATTATACCCTTTGCTTGCCCTTAAAAACCGAGTGTACGTTTGCCTGGAATTTGCTTGGGATGTGCACTTTGTGAACTATAAATTTTTTTGATAACAAATGAGGTTTTGTGAGGAAATGGTGTGCTTAGCATGTGTGTGTATACACAGGATTTAAACATATGTTGTCCAATTATCGTAATATCGTAAATTACTCCAATAATAATCTATATACTGTATTAAAAAATTAGATAGTACCCATAGCACCCATGCTTCTCCCTTTTTCTAAACAAGTAGAAACAACTTTTACTAAAGGGATTTATTGGCTAGATTAAAAAAATTACAAAAGAATGTTTCTGTCAGAAAAAAGGCTAATGCAGCCACTGCAGACACAGCATATGTGGCTGTCTTAGGAGTTCCTCTCCTTACTTTGTCAGCTCAAGACTCAAAGGAAAAAGCTGGTTTGGTGGATCCATTTGGCTTAAATTACAGAAAAGTTATAAGTGGCAGTCATGATATACATGTTGGAGATCAGTCCTCTGTGAGTGGGTTCCTGGAAGTCTTTTGCAATTGAGACTGTATGGTATTATCAGAAATAATGTAAGCAGTCTTAAGTATTAGGGCAGTCTGAGAGTACCTTAACATATTTGAACAGGCCAGATCATATTTCTTACACAGGATGTCAAAGCTCAAAAGAGGTTCCCATCATAAATGGGAAATAAAGCAAATGAAGTTCCTAACGGATGAATAAAGTTGATTTGATTTGATCTGATTTGATTTGAAAGGTCTTTACAGCACTTTTTAATCTCCACTGCACTGTTTCCACTACAGAGGATGGAATAAGTGATTACTGCTGATAGGACCCAAAAAAAAAAGGTGGTGAAATTTTTAGTGCAGGCAAAACTGAGTCAAAATTCTAAGAGTAGCAAGGACAACTGGCTAATTGAGTAAGAGGACGGTCTTATTGGAAGAGACGAATACCAGGTAAGGAGGAGAGAATGAATGGCACGACCTGGCCTCTTAAATTCAGCATCTGTTTTATAAGTATTAGCGCAAGATGATATTTTTAAATGTTTGTTGGCCTGTAGGCTAATATTTACAAAAATTAGGAAGGGCTACATTGTTTACTTTCCAAGTGTGTTTGAGCAAAACTTTGCCCACTCTCCACATTTTGAAAATTTAATTTATTTCCCAAAAATGAACAAAAGTGAGAAAGCGCAGTAAACATGTATTGAAAGGAAAAAGGATTTGAGCTTAGGTCCATATATTCATTTTCTTTCTTAAAAAATGATGACAATGGAAAAGTTACTACTAAAGCTGCGCCAGTGCAGGAATTTCATCATAAATACAAGATTGAAAACTCAATCATATTGGAAATACAGAGAGATTTATCCACTGTAAAAGGTTTACTGCATTGTGTGTGCTGGTTATCTATCTTTATATCCATCTATCCATCTATCTTTTCACCTGTCATCTACCAGGCGAATCCTCCGTGGACTACAGAGGCTACGATCTGCGGAGTTCCAAGGAGTACAGATATCGGTGGCTCCATCCGGTTCTCAGGGACACCGGGGGGCCTCTCCTGTGTTGTCGGCTAGTGCGGACCTCCCAACGAGGCTGTGTGCCAGGGAATCTCAGCTCGCTCACCGGCTTCTCTCACCAGACTGACCGATGCTCAGTTCATACGGTGCTAATTAACACCAGATCTCTCACAAACAAGACATTTATTTTGAATGACTTCTTCAAAACACACAATCTGGATTTCCTCCTGCTGACTGAGACCTGGTCGAAACCAGGTGAGAACAGCACCTTTTCTGTGCTCCTCCCCCCTGGCTGTTCCTTCTTCAGCATCCCGCAAGCTGCCGGCCGTGGCGGTGGTCTGGCCGCTATCTTTAAGGAGAGCTTCAGATGCCGAATGATAACCGCCAATAATTATTCCAGCTTTGAACTGCAACTGTTCGTGATTGACCTCGTGCTGTGTGCCACAGTATATCGCCCTCCCAAATTTAATAAGGATTTTACTCAAGAGTTCTCTGAGTTTTTGTCTGATGTTATATCAAAGTTTGATAAGCTATTGATTTGTGGAGACTTTAATATTCATGTTTGTTGTGCGGCAGATCAACTGGCTAATGAGTTTAAAGGCCTTTTGGATTCCTTTGGTCTCACTCAATCTGTTAATGCACCAACGCATGAACATGGGCACACTCTTGATCTTATCATCCCTCATGGGCTTTCAGTTTCTCTGAGAGAAATAGTGGACACTGCTATCTCGGATCACCTCCCCATTGTTTTTGACTTTGCCGCCCCCCCCACCTACCAATAAGCCTGTTTCCCCAGCTCGCAGACGCCGAATCTTCACTTCAGCGACGGCTGGAGAGTTTGCTGTTGCCTTCGCGGACTCTCAGCTGCATGTCGACAGTGGGCTGGCTCCTCCCCTTTGTCCAGATAGCCTACTCTCCACTTTCCATTCTACATGCTCTGTGATTCTGGACTCAATCGCCCCTTTTCGGCAAAAAAGTACTGAAACCAAGACAGATCCCTGGTTGACTGAACACACATGTCTGCTCAGACAACAATGCAGACAAGCTGAACAGCGGTGGAAAAAGGATAAACTGCATGTATCCCTGTACTGGTTAAGGGACAGCTTGGCTACTTACCAGAGATCTCTGAAGGAGGCCAAGTCCAATTATCTGTCCTCCATTATATCCAACAGCTCTCATCATCCGACAGTGTTGTTTAACACTATTGACTCTGTTATCAATCCACGCCCCACTGTCCTGTCTGATGCCTCCACCACAACTTGTGAAGAGTTTGTCTCTTTTTTTTACTTACAAAGTGGCATCAGTCAGGCAGAATACCAGTAACATTCATACGTCCCCTGATGAAATGTGTGTTCCTCCTACACAGTCTGCTGTTTTCGAGCAGTTTGAGACTATATCTCTGTCATGTCTCACTAAGGTGGTTAGCGGCATGAAACCCACTAACTGTCCCTCAGACATCATTCCGGCCAAGTTCCTGAAGGAGGTTTTTAATTCTGTGGGGTCAAGTCTGCTTGTTTTTATAAACACTCGTCTTAGTTCAGGGTCTGTCCCAGCTGCCTTCAAACATGCTGTGGTTAGGCCCCTCCTTAAAAAAATGCAACTTGACCCATCTGTGCTGTCCAATTTTAGGCCTGTCTCCCATTTGCCTTTTCTTTCTAAGGTCTTAGAAAAAGTTGTTTTTATTCAATTGCAGACATTTTAAGAGACAAATTCTGTTCTTGATCAATTCCAGTCTAGTTTCAGATGCCGACATAGCACTGAGTCAGCACTGCTAAGGGTACACAATGACAATGTCCTGTCTGTTGATGCTGGGAATCCTGCTGTGCTGGTGCTGCTGGACCTCACAGCGGCTTTTGATACAGTCGACCATGCAGTCCTTGTGTCTCGCCTAGAGCAGTATGTTGGTATCCGTGGCACTGCTCTCCAGTGGTTCAGGTCATACCTGGAAAATAGGAGCTTCTCTGTAATGATTGGTGACCTCTGCTCCTCAAATGCTTCCCTCCCTTGTGGGGTGCCACAGGGATCTATCCTCGGCCCTATTCTGTTCTCACTGTATATCCTACCTCTGGGTCCAATTATAAAAAAACACAATCTGTCTTTTCACTTTCATGCTGATGATTTGCAGATATATTTACCCATGAGACCCAATGAAAATACTGCACTTACTAAATTGTTGGATTGTATTACTGATGTAAAGCAGTGGCTGGCACAGAACTTTTTGCACCTGAATGACAGCAAAACAGAATGTATCTTGTTTGGCACGCCACCTATGTTGAATGTTTTTACAACAAACTCTGGTACCCTGACCCCCTCTTTTAAACCAGTTGTAAAAAACCATGGGGTAACATTCGACAACGGGCTTAAATTTGATAAACAGATTAGTTCTGTTGTTAGAACAAGCTCCAGCTTCAGCGCCGTCTCCTGATCAAAGTGAAGCCATTTCTCAGTCGGCATGATCTCGAGAAGGCGATCCATGCTTTCATTAGCTCAAGACTGGACTATTGTAATGCTCTCTACGTTGGCCTCAGCCAGTCTTCAATTTCACGTCTCCAACTTGTGCAAAATGCTGCTGCCCGATTTTTAACAAGCACGTCCAGACGTGAACACATTACCCCTGTGCTGTCGTCACTCCACTGGCTTCCAGTTCGTTTTAGAATTGATTTTAAACTTTTGTTGTTTGTTTTTAATGCCATCAACTGCCAGGCTCCCTCCTACTTATCTGAGATTTTAACTATCCGTGATAATGGCAGGGCCCTGCGTTCTTCAGGTCAGCTTCTGTTAGAAGTCCCCAGGACAAGATATAAACAGTGGGGTCATCGATCTTTTGCAGTTGCTGCTCCCAGACTGTGGAACAAACTGCCCCCTGACATTCGCACCACTACTGACCTTGGTCTTTTAAAATCCAAGCTGAAGACCCACTTTTTTAGATTGGCGTTCGACTCCAACTAGGGCAGTCTTGTTTTTCTATGTGCACTTACTGTATTTTATTTATTTATCTACTTTTATTTTGCTTGGTCTATTTTATTTACTTTTGGAAGGCTTTTAACAACCTGCAGCACTGTAGCACTTTCCACAGTCTAAAACCTGTGTTTTATGTATTGCTTTTTTTTGTACTGTTTTATGACTTTGGCACTTTGGGTACCTTTTTGGTTATTGTAAAGGGCTATACAAATAAAATTTGATTGATTGATTGAAGTTAGAGCTGTTTTTTGCCTCCTGGCCAAACATGTAAATTTGACGGTCTGCCACGAGCACACCATTCAAAAGCCCCCCACACCCTTTCAAACTTATCATCCTCAAGGTCTTATCTATAAACTGTGCAAGTTTCAAGTGGATAGGGTGAAGCCCCTAGGAGCTGCAATTTAAAATGTGACCCCTGGAAATTGGCCTTATCCCAAACTTTGACTGAACATATCTGACCTCCTGTTTGACCTAGTTCATGACACCAAGAGACTTTTTGTAGGTCTTGTCCTTTTAAATAAGCCACCCAAATTGGGGGGTCTTTATTGGCATGTCACTTTCCTTAGGATGGAATTCATAGTCACCATGTGTGCTTGGAGAAGCACCTGAAAGTCTTAAACATGTAATTTTTTGTAGCCAGGAGGTGACGCTTTAATGACGACAAAATATTGAGGGGAGTCATTGGGAGTCTTTTCCTCCTGCCAGTGAGTAGCGCAATGAATACAACTGAATATTGGCATGTGGATGTTTTCAGGTAGGGTCTCATCAAGCACATGAAGTTTGATTCAGATCGTATGATGTATGTTGAAGTTATAGGTATTTAGTTTTTATTTGCGAAACACTCAAAAAGCCTGCCACAGCATGGCCACACCGTTATTCACACAAAAGCTTCTTTGCTTATATAACTTAAAGTTATATGCATTTCATTTTTCATGGCAACATGCTTAAAATGGTCGCCACATAACAGCCATGCTCTTTAAAGACAGTGTGTTCTTTTGTTCTTTTGATAACTTTTGATTGCAAACATGTTAAGAGTGCAGACAGCAAATTTCCTGAGAAACCTTTGACATACATGGATTTTCAACAGGACTGACATGCATACAAATTTGGTGAGTTTTTGAACATGCCAAAGTTGCAAAAAAAGCAATTCAAAAATAACGATAATCTGAGCAATTTTAATAGGATTAATAAGATCCTCTTTAGATACTGTAGCTTATAAGCCACCACGAAAACAGCTGCAATTGTCAGCTGAAAAGAAATTGCCGTAGAGCTGAGAGAAGATAAAGCACTAGCAAACTGCATGTTCACTTTGACATTTTTTTTCAAGATCAAGTTGTAATCTACAATAATGCAGTCAGGAGAGAGACAAGCCCATTTCTCAAAGAATACTTTGGAGAACCAGAATATGAGTGGTTTTCTTCATAATTGACTGTCTTTTAAATCTATCACCAGCCCTTAGTCATCATAATAACTCAACTTGTTAATGCCAAGAATTTGCTTTATTTTTTTAAGGATAATTATTGTAATCACAGCCAACTTTGTGCATTCAGAGACTCAAACTCCCAGGGATCTCCTGCCCATGGGCCTCTATCTACGATGTCATTTTTTATGTCAGAAGTTGCTGTCAATAAAGTGATTAACAGAATGTAGTCTTCTACTTGTATCTCGGATCCTTTTCCAATCAAGCTGTTTAAATCTTACAATCATACCGTATCTCAAGACATTAAAAGTATCAAACTCCTCTCTTAGATTAGGCATCTTCCCCACAGCTTTTAAGACTTTGATGGTACAACCTCTCCTAAAGAAATCCAGTCCAGATAACTCTGAGATAAATAATTATAGACCAATTGTTTCCTTGGTAAACTTTTAGAGAAAATTGTTTTTAATCAACTGGTTGCTCATTTACCTAACTACATTTAAGAAAAACATTAGCCAGTTTAGCCAGCTGACACTTAGTTTAACCACTCTATTTTACTACCTTGGTGTAGGCTACTTTACACAGCTTGTGTGTTACCAGCACCATCCTGTGATGCTTAGAGGATATGGCACTATGGGAATCACACCTAGTTTCAGAAATATGATATTCCGTTGTTGTTTTTTTAAATTCATTTGATTTATTTTTAAATTTGCGTAGTTTGCAGCCAGCCAGTGACAATTCCAGCAGACTTTTTTGGGCAGACTAGACTTATTGTAGGCTGTCTTTGAATTAGCAGGATCATTTCAAACAAATTTATGAAGTCATTCATCGTTGGACCTAATTTGCTGCTTAATTTTTTATTTGTGTCCTCTGAGACTCTCACTGCATTCTGTTGCTATGATAAACCACCTACCTGCTGCAGCGCATTAGTCTGAAACAGTGAGCAGATTGTTTACAACTTGAGGAGTTTCATGAGTGTCCATATATCCCCTCTAGCCAATCCAAGTTGAGTATTCACAAGGACCATGGTATAAATTTAAATATCTTGCAGGTTTTGTCTTAAATTTTATATTAGGTGGTATTGAAAAGGTCCTGAAAAGTCTTAAATTTTACTTAAGTATATGTAGACGTGTAAGCAATAATTATTTATTTCATTATACAGCATGGCTCTCTTCTGAATAAGCCCTTTTTGGGGTAACATATTTCAGTAAAGTTCTGAGTCGGTGTTGGTATAGCCCTTATTTAATGCCTGGACAAATTCCTGTATGGATTGTCAATAGATCCGATGTTTCATATCTACCTAACCTGCCTCTCTTTTGTAATTGTAATTGTCTTGTTTCATGTGCTTCCTATTGTCATTTGTAGTTATACTTATTTTTTGGAGTTTGTTTTTCTCCAGCATACAGCTAACATTATAATGTCTGCTTTCCACTTAGATTTGTGTGACAGGAAATTTCATCATCTGCTCATGTGTTCAAGAGTCTATGTGGATACACATGAGCAAAGTCAGTGATGCTATACTAGAAATGTTTGAATTCAAATCAGTTCAATTCAGTTTTATTCATATGACGTCAAATCACAACAAAGTTGTCTCAAGACACTTTACATAAAAAGCATGTCTAGACCACACTCTATAAATACATTTATATTTTAGATTTATAGGAACCCAACAATTGAAAGCAATTCCCACATGA
>JAPZDV010000230.1:0-13687 GCA_029814665.1 Acanthurus lineatus
TTTAAAATAATAATAATAATAATAATAATAATAATAATAATAATAATAATAATATATATATTCTTTATTATATATATATTCTTGTGTATTTGTGTGAGAGGGGCTTACTACCCTGAAGAAAACATGTTCATCCCCATTTTTATTAAGTGGCAATACTTTGGTTATTTTCACATTTTCAGGAAATATTCCTATTGAAAATGAAAAATTGCATTTATATGTAAATGGTTCAAAACTAGTTCAGATATGCCCATCACTAATATCATGTACATATCAACGCAGTCAGTTGATCCTTTTTCTTGAACACCTTTTACAATATTCAGTATTTCCTCTTTTTCTGGCAGAAAAAGAGGAAATACAATATTCAGAGGAAATTCAGAGGAAATACAATATTCAGTATTTCCTCTTTTTCTGTTTGCCAAAAGACTAGGGCCCTCATTTACAAAAATATTGATCTCATTTACTGTTTCAGTTTTGTCATAAATGTTATTGTTTTCCTTCACAATGTAATTTGGAAGAGTTGATTTTACATCATAACTTCTTACTACCCTTTTTATTTTCCCCATGTAGCCTTCATATTGTTATATTTTTATTTAGTAAATCACCATTGCATTCCATTTTGTACCTTCCTATTTTCCATACTAATTTATTTTTATAATTCTTATACTTATCTTCTGCCTCCTTTTTCTTAAATAATATATATATACACACACACACACACACACAAAATTTTTCCACTTGGAGGCATTGTAGTACTCTAGTTTTTTTCATACAAATCTATCAAATCTATCAATAACTTCATGAATAAATCACAGGCTATACTTAAATCATTTATATACACACCATCCCAAATCTGTTTTTTTTAGGTCTTCTTTAGTGCCTTCAATGCTTCTTTTAATCTGTCTCTTATTATGTTTTCTGAGGGGATTTCTATTCTATTACACTGATCATTTTTTTAAACCACAAAATGATGACTTACACCTGTTATGGAGATCCCACTGACTACATTGCTATTCATCACACTCATGAAAATATTATCAATAACAGTTACACCCTGTGATGTGATTCTTGTTGGTTTAGATATCATTGGAAAACTCAAACATTGAATCCATGAATTCACTGGATGTGTTCAGTCCACCTAGATTTTTAAGATAAAAGTTAAAGTCTCTACATAAAAACACTTTCTTACTATGACTATGGCCAACCCTCCTGTCAAAGAGCTACGTTATTTTTTCTGTAAATGTCTCTGTGCAGGAACCTGGTGATCAATACACACAAGTAATTATTTTTTTATTAATTGATATTGATATTGATATTATAAATTCTTGATAAATTTTATAATATTATCAAATACAGTTGTCATATTGCCAAGACTTCACATTTCAATGTTAAGTTAATGTCCTCCCCCACCTAACATATACCCCACATAATATATCTGAAATGCATCTGTATTCCTATTCTTTGACCATGTTTCTGATATGGCAATTATACTAAAACCTTTTCTGAATTGGTTGAAGTAATCTTGTTTTTGATGAATTGCAATTTTGTCATGGCTTGTTCCGGTGAAACAACTATGGTGTGAGTGAGTTTGTTTGTACTTTTTTTTCAGCCTTAATCAGTCAGTCAGCCTATATTAAAGTCTGTTAGCCACAGTAGGTGGCGACTTTTTCATTAACATGGCATGTCTTGATAACGATCCCCTGGATGAAGGTGCAGCATTACTGCGCAGAGAATTAAATATTCGTCGGGAGATGGTTATCAGACCGCGCATAGATGTTCTAGCATTTCCAGACAGTAATCTTTTTGAGCGGTACCGTTTCACGTCACAGTCCGTAATCTCCATACACAACCTAATCCGTCCTTACATTTGCAACATTACCAACCGTAGTCATGCTCTCACACCCCAGCAGATACTGTGTGTTGCGCTGCGTTTCTTTGCAAATGGGAGTTTTTTGCATAATGTGGGAGATGCAGAGCACTTGAGTAAAGCAACTGTATGCAGGGCGGTCAGAGCCATCAAGGAGGAGTTCCACAGGATTACAGGTGAATGATGAAGAGATCCGTTAAATGAATTTTAAATTATATTCTGTTAATGACATTGTGCTGCAACCTCAGACTGGGATTAGTGATATTAACAATGTAAAACATGATCAAAATGAGGAACTCCCATGGTCCGTGACGTCACCCCTTTGTCATAGGGTCATAGCAGTAACTCGTGGCTGCTGCAAAAGTTGGGAGAAAGTGGCAAAGTCCTATATGGGACTTTTTTGAATATGATAACGAGAGTGAAGAAAGCAAGTGTCTTGTAGTGGAAACAGACAAAATATGTGGCTTGCTCCTCAAGGAGAAAAACCTCACGAATCTCAAAGTCAATTTAAGAAGCTCGCACAAGGCGGCTAATCTCGAGTACCTAAACAAGCTAGCCTCTGTGAGTAGCCTGCCGCCGCCCCCCGAAAGAGAAGTAACATCCCGGCCAGGTAGCACGGGGAAGGAGACCACTATAATGAACTGCTTTCACCGATGACCAAATAGCTGCTGCTTAGTAAATACGCAGGAACACCACAAGCGGGAAGATGCATTGTTTTTTTTTTTTTATTGTGACTCGGATGTCGACACGACTATGTGACTCCATTGCCTTCAAAGGGTTCTGCACTTTACTCAAACCAAAATTCAAATCTCCCGGTGCTGCAAGAGTGAATAACCTTATTGGAGCTAAGATGGAAAAGGCAAAGCAAAAAATTAAAAGAGATATTAAAGGACACGAGGAAGCTGACCCTCTGTGTGGATGGTTGGAGCAAGAGAGGATTAACAGCATCTTTTATAAGTGTGTCAGCATGTTTTTATCATCCATCATTGTTGTTTTTTTTTTTAAGTATTTTTGAATTTTTGGTTTGTTTGTGTGGTGACAAGATGTGTCTCACAGTGACACACACACAATGTCCATCTGTAATGTGCTTTATATGTATTCATCAAGGGAATAGTTCACCCAAGAATAAAAAGTCAGTCACTATTAACTCACCCTCATTTTTTTAAACTTATATCTTTTGTTGATTTTTATAATACAATACTCACTCTGACCTTTTTGAATCCTGCACATGACAAATAACCCGAAGTAAGAAAAAACTAAAACTAAAACTAATAAAACCTAAACTTAAACTTAGCATTTTTGAGAATATAAAAACTAATAAAAACTAGCAAACCCACACTAAAAACTAATTAAAACTAACTGAATTGGAGGGGGGAAAAGTCAAAATGAAATGAAACTAAACTAAAATGAAAAATCCAAAACTATTATAACCCTGGTCCGCAGCCTTTCATATAGTGCAGCTGTACCCAACAGCCACAACCTGGTGCCATTCAGCTGCGGCTTCAGTATGCAGCAGTTACCTCTATAAATCACAGAACTGAGGGAGCGCAGTTGTAGGACATCAGAGGGAAAACCAGAGGGCATTTTCTTCATAAAATAAGACCTGGTTTTACCAAAATTACTGTACAGTGCAATGTAACATCTACATTGTAAAGTTTCTCTTTTGAAACTTCAGGTCGCAGCCTAAAGTTACATGGTGAAGAAACAAGCTAAAAGGGAAGGAATGAGGCAGAGAGCCCAGTGAACAAGTTACCATGAAGTCTTACATTACAATGATTTTTAAACCGCTATTTCAAGGTGGAAAAGTTAAATAATGGGCCTTTAAATGTGTATTGCGCACATACTGGAAATTTTTTGTAAAAGTTGATGTTTTTCTTGCATTTAGCTTTAGTCATAGTACTGTATAATGATTTGTTAATGTATCAATGTTTTCTTCAGGTAGTGTACGTCACTGTGGAGGATCTGCACAACATTAAAACCAGCTAAAGTGTATGTTTCTTCCTGTTTTTTTATGCTTGTATTGAAACAATCAACTTACAGTTATGACTCAGTATCTGTTTTTCATGTGGAAAGTTTATTTCAATTGTGAGTTTTTTTGTAGGCATGTTTCAAGATGTTTGTTCTGTATGAAATAGTATACTGTGATTGTTAGTTTTATCTACCCTATACTGTAAATAGAATCTCAAATGACTCTGTCTCATTAGTTAACCAACAGTGAGCTTTCTGTTTGTAGACATGAACTGTTCTAATAAAAAGTAGTTCATGTTAAGGTTCAGGCTCATCAGACTTTAAACATTTTAGTTGAATGTTTCAGTTGTCAGTTTCAAATGTATCTGTTGATATAACACCATACACATAATAACACTACAAGTGGATGCACACTACAATATTTAACACCAGTTTGTAGTCCTATTAAAAATGCTGTGACAATGGAAATTAAAAGATCATTTGAATAACACTCCAGCCTTTGAGTGATGCATTTAGAATAGAGTGTGTGTGTGTTTGTGTGTGTGTGTGTGTATGTGTGTATCACACAACTTTGAACTTATGGGTGCTACCAAACTAGTGAGATGAGGATAAACGACAAATTGCCATACCTTTTTTAATACAGGGTCACTTATATGAACAGGAGAAATGTCTAAAAACCTTTGAGAACACAATTTCTAGAAAACACAACTATACTTAATAAAAAAAGAACAAAGAGTTGCAATTATGCAGTGTAGTTATTGTAAAACTAAATCAAACAAAATCAGATCAACTTGGTAAAAAATCGTGCTATGAATATGTAAACTCACAAACACTAATAAATATGTAAAAGAGAAAATCTTAGTTTGCTGACTTGGTCCTAGAGTTTTATAGGTGCCTGCCATTTATGGATATGCGCTACTTGTACAGCAAAAGATCAGTTTTGAAGATTAGGAAAGCTTCTAAAGAGGGATGTGTTCTTAGACACAGGCTCTACACACTTCACTGAACAGAAACACAACACTATCCTTAAATGAGTTATTGCTCAAATCACTAGGGTCGACAAAAAGGCATCTGGGAGATAAGTTGCTAATTTAGCAACAAGTTTGTTATAATCATGCAGATAGGCCCTAATAGTAAGGTTGCACAAGACAGCCAATACCTTAGACCTGGTTACCTCGGTGTGTATCATAAACTGGCAACTGACATATACACGTTTAATGAAAGAAATATGCTTATGTGTTGGTTTCTGCCACCATGGGGCGCTCTAAGCCTACCTTGACGTTGTGTATTGAATTCCTGTGTACTTGAAGGTACTGACGATAAATGACTGCACTAACAACAGACATTTCTTTGGATTTTGGGGAATCCTGGGACTTTTTTTTATTTAAAATGCATTAAATTTGTAATGGGCCGCGCTCAAAATTGCGGTTCAGTTAAACCTGCGACGTGCGCGTGCGAGTAATTTCAGCGTGCATTATCAGCGTAAAGTGTCTGTGAAAGAAAAGTTGGTTCCCGAGCGGGTCAGAGAGAGAGGCTTCCTCCAAAGCACCGCACAGTCAGTCAGTATAATACTTTGTGGGTTATTTCTTAACTGTTTTAACTGTAACTGAGCCACAAATAACCTTAGAGTACCGGAGAACACCGGCTTAATGCATCGCTCGGATAGCAGCACAGACTCGGCAACGGAGAGCAGCAGCTCAGCCCTCAGAGTGGAGCCAGGCAGCGCCCGACGGTCAGATCTGCTCGCCCATCTTCCCTGCCTACCAGAGAGATACCAAACCGCCAAGTTCAGCCTTGCGGCCTACCTGATCTGTTGGGCTCTACTCAGATGGTATCAGGTGAGGTTCTTTCCTAGGATTCTTGGCTGCATTTAAAATTTGAATTGGTTCCATACATGGATGCATTTCATTAAAATAAATTAGTGCATGGATTGACCCCTCACATCTTGCTAACACAAGTAACTGTGTGCAGTTTAACGAATAACAATAGTAAAATAAACAACAATAATAAAGTATGGCATATTGTCAGAATTAAGGCCAACTCCTTGGTTAATTAGATGTTGATAACTTAAAACGGGCTTCTGTTTATGACGAAGGGAGACAGAAACGTCAGTCTGATTTAAATTATTTGTAGGCTGCAGTTTGAGTATTGTGTGATAGATTACTGAAAAAAACTACTGAAGTGAAGTTATGGTTTCATTCGACGTAATTACTTGTAGACTACCTTTAGCAGCTACATTCTTGAAAAAATTTTTTTGATTAGTTGAATAAATTCAGGCATAAATGTGCAAATGAGTAGGATTAAGCGATATTTTCTACATTAATGAATATTAACATATCTGGTTCATATTTGTCCTGTGAAAAAAACAACATTAAGCTATTGTTGAAAATGATTGTTTGAAAGATAGATAAAAACTAAGACACTTAATTATGTTTTAATTTTGACTGATTAATATACCCTAATCATAGTAGGGCCTACTAAATAGTCTTGTTGATGTCATAAATTGAAGACAGCTTAATGCCAGGTGACTGATGTTACAGTAATATTGATTAATTTAGTTAATATGTCACACTAGTTACAGCAATAATACCTGGTCCAAATGACTGAATTAATATCAAACAGTCAGTAGTGTATTTAGCTCAGCCAAAAACATTGCTGACTTGTTTGGACTATTTGTAAGCTAAATAAATTACTGATGGAATCAATATATGTTTTTAAAAATTGTGTCTGGTTTCTGGTTCACAATACCCAGTTTACTGTGTATCAATTCATTACAGCTAATAAATTAATAGTAACTTTGCTGGCTTAATGTCCACATTGCAGTTGTTAGATGGGTACAGTAGCTGATCCTTGTTTGACTTGATAAACAAACACACGGTATGATTGCCATGTTCTTACTATTTAGTGAAATGTGGCCATAAAGTAGTGTGTTTGCTCTTCCACATTTTTTTTTACCATTATTACAGATTAAACTGAAAGGTTAAAAAAAAATGAGTATGTAATTTATGTGGCTAATGTGAGACAACAGTCATTGAAGAACACTTAGGTATGCTATTAATGAGCAAAAGATCTGATGATGGTTAATCTGCCTTGTTGTAACAGGGTCTTTACTCACTGCTCAGGCTTTTGACTGGACAGAAATTTCGTCTCACATGCCCTTTTGTAGTGGCCACATCTGAAACTTAAGTCATACAGTATACATCTCAGCATCTCAGTCTGGGTAAAATGCTAGATCATGCTATAAAGAATAAATTAACAGTGGCTTTAAGGGATATAACGATGTTAACAATATATATTTGCCATTTTGCCATTTATACTGTCATATCTATCACCTTATGAAGTCTGATTTTATTTAATCAAAAAATGTCATGCTTCATGGCATTATAGGATGATTGGTGCATAAATGTTCTGAAGTCCATTGAGCTGTCATAAAATTGTGTTGATTTATTTAAAGGTCCCATTACATGTCCTTTTTTGACAGTGTTAATAGGTCCCTGAGGTCCCCAAAACATGCCTTTGAAGTTTCTGGCTCAAGAGACCACTTGGATCATGTGCTCAGGCATGCCCATATACCTCTTTGCTTTTACCTTCTTTTGATCGTGCTGTTTCTGTGCGCGTAGTTTTATACACAAATGAGCTGTGGCTGGTCATGCCCCTCTCATCATTACCAAAGTCAGTTGATGTGACTTTGGCTGTGACCAACCCCCCTGGAAGTGAGCTGGACTTTGAAGCCAAGAAGACATGCTTGCCAAACCATGGTATTGCAAGAATGGTGTCGGTTCTGCCATTGGGTCCAGAAAAACTTATTCCAGGGGTCTAACATGGGGAAAGAGATGACTATGATTCAGCGGATACATTTTTGTAGGTACATAGACTTAAGAGTACGAACAGTTATATAGCCCTTTTTTAAAATTGATAATGATGTTTTACTCTTCAGTTTTGCTCTGGAATCAGAGATCGAGGTATTTTTGCAGCATTGTGAATGTGTATCAGAGCCACAGGACTGCATCTCCTAGCATGTTCATGTTTTACAAAGCTATTAGCAGATGTGTAAGTGTGTAGGCTAACTGTAAACCACCACTGTTGTACTTTATCTCCTTAACCTTATAAAATAATACAGTCACATATGCGCTGATGATCTAATGTTAATATTGGTAACATTTTGATTCTGTTTAGCGATCATGACTGGTAGTTGTTTTAGTTTAGTATATCCTATTTTTCCGATCCTTATTATAGGCTTTTGTCAGTAATGCCTTTTAATCCACCGTGGTTATTTATTTTAACTTATTTATACCACAGTAGATGCTTGCATGTTATGGTGGGAACAGCTCAACTCAAGTATATGATGAGTGCTCTACATTAATCTCTATACACACACAAACACACATATACATTTATGTGAGTGTGTGTGTATATATATGTATGTATATATAAATATGTGTGTGTGTGTGTGTGTATTTCTGTATGTCACATCAGAGGGATGTGGGGTGGAATGACTGAAGGTTTGGCTTGTGGGGGAGGGGAAAGAGATAGATAGGAAGGGGAGAGAAAGCAGGGCCAAAATCTAAGATAAATCTATATGTTAAACTATATGTAAGCTATATGTGAGTGTTTTAATAATGATACTATTAATAATACTAGTAACAATACCAATAACAATAATGCTAGCAGCAATAATAATAATTATTATAATAATAATAATTATTATTATTATTGCTCTGAACATCAAGAAGAGCCATGGCGGAAGGCACAGCTAGGATCAGCAATCCTGGCGCGACCTCAGTCCATGGGTATCTGTGAGATGAAAAAGTTTAAAGACTCCGGGGTTTTACTTCAACATATATGCACAACATGCTTTAAAGTTGGTCTACAGATTAATTTCCTTCTTCAAATTTTTTATAAACACAAAGGGCCCTATTGTACACCCTGTGCAAACACAGTGCGCCAGTGGCGCAGGTGTTATTCCTATTGTACACCCGGTGCAAGTATCATTTTTGCCACAAGTGTACGATAGCAAATGCACTTGCGCCAGGTCTGTGTGCAGAGGGGCGGGAGGTCTGATAATGAAGTTGGAATGGAGGTGTGTCTTGGCGCGTTTGTTATCGTACACCTGGCAGAATGTGGTCAAATGCGCCCTGTGCTTAGACCAGCCAGAACTTGGTCCAAATGCAGGGCACAAATGTAAAATAGCCTGAACCGTAAGATACGGCGCAGTTGGTCAATGTGCTCACACATTTCTCCACAATCACACACACATCATTCTTTTCTGTTTTTGTCTCTCAGCAGTGTAAAATATTTAAGTGTGCTTTTGACATATTTAGTCAAGTTAGTAAAGTGTCCTTTGAAAACATTTTTGGTCACAAAATATGAAGTTTGAAGTGTATATTGTGGAGTTGTGCAGGGAAATGCATTGATTTAAACCAACAGTTATTAAGAAAGTATTAATAATACATACATACAATACAAATAATATGTTAAGTTATCGTTAGAGGAGGAGTCCATTACCAAGTAGGCAAATTGATACAATATAACATGCCATAGGCATATAAATGAAGTGACTACCAAAAAACAACAGTTTGAACCTTGTGGGCCCTATCGTATACCTAGCACAAACACAGTGCGCCAGTGGCGCAGGTGCAATTGCTATCGTACACCCGGGGCAAGTGTCATTTCTGACACAAGTGTTTGATAGTAATTCCAATTGCACCGGGTCTGTTTGCCAAGGGGTGTGACCAGCCAAAACCTGGTCTGAGCGCAAAGCCCAAACGTAAAACAGCTTGTACCTTAAGATACAGCGCAGTTGGCCAGTGTGCTCACATCTCTCCACAATCACACACACCGTTCTTCTCTGTTTTTACCTCTCAGCAATGTAAAATATTTAAGTGTGCTCTGGACATATTTCATGAAGTTAGTGAAGTGTCCTTTGAAAATATTTTTGATCACAAAATATGAAGTTTGAAGTAAAAACACGCATATGAGAGTGTGTGTATCTCATGTTTAGCTAAGACTCACACACCGTTTCATTAACGTGAGGGCTTTCCCTCCTTACATTAATAGCAAATAAATTATTGTAAAAATAATGCCTAATTTTTTTTTTTTTTTAGAGACAGGACGGAATCACAGCTGTCAGGTCATCCATATAACAGATTAGTCGCTGACAGCTTGGGCAACTTTAGCGTTCGTGTCAGCGTATTTAATGTATCCAGAAAAAAAAGAATTAAACAATTATTATCCATAACATGCTCGGTGAACAAGACTGACCGCGAGACAGGTCTAAAACGTGGATATATATATATATAATGTTCAGAAAATCCTCTCTACTAGTGTGTCCTAATCGTGAGGCTGAAAAGGAACAAAAAAGAGAACCACTGCAGCACTGAGAAGTGTAAGTTGAATGGAAACATGACACCATGGACTCAGTGATGACATATTGACATATTTGCTAATATATTCCCTATTCCCACAGCAACATGGAGTACTTACTAGGTGCAAAGATGGCTAGGAGGAGGCGCCAGGTCAGGGTCTACCAACTACAGACAACATATTTGGCCCTCAACAAAGCTTAATGTTACCAAAGGCTTCATTTGTGTCACCAGGTGGTGACAGATTTGTCATCTCCTGGCAGAATACTTGAACACCACTGCCAGCTGTCCCAACGCACTCCCTGTTGCTGTCAAAGTCACTGCTGCACTGTATTTCTATGCTTCTGGGTCGTTTCAGCATCCACTGAGTGCAATTGGAGATATATCTCAATCTACCGTAAGTTTGGCTATACATGCAGTCACGTCTAGCCTAGTCCGACATGCAAATGAAATCATCACGTTCCATATAACACCTGACACCCAAGCATGGATAAAACAGGAGTTCATGGTTAAGTATGGGTTCTCTGGCGTCCTGGGTGCCATAGACTGCACTCACGTGCAGCTACGTGCCCCAGTTGACAATGCCTTAATTTATGTTAACCGTAAAGGAACCCATTCCATCAACATCCAGATAATTTGCGATGCATCTTGTAAAGTAACACATGTATTCGCATGTATTATCCTGGATCTAGCCATGGCTCCTTCATATTGGCTAACTCTGTCATTCCTGCAGTCTTTCAGGAGGATTACCCCCTGGAGGGGTAGCTGTTAGGAGTCAATGGTTATCCATTAAAGACATGGCTGATTACTCCATATATCATGCTTACAACAGTGTGTAAACTTTTGTTTAATCGAAAAACACGCGAGAATATGCACTGTAATAGAAAGAACATGTGGATTGCTAAAAATGCGTGTCAGATGTCTGGATAAGTCAAGTGGAACATTACAATACATCCCTCAGAAGGTTTCAGCATTCTTTAATGCATGTTGTATGTTGCACAACATTGCCATGCATCATGGATGTGACTCGGACCTGGATAGAGACACATTACAGGACTTATCTGTAGATGTTCTCAATCATCCAGGTCATGGTTATTCTGGGCAAATAAATCGAAGGCAACTGGACTCGGTAATATGTCTGTGAAGATGTTTCACTTCTTTTCCAAGGGGCTTCATCAGTTCATGCCCATCAAACTAGGCTAGGCCTGTCTGACTGGCTGGTGGAGATCCCTGGTTTTTAACCTCTGTGGAGGTGTTCCAAAGGACAATCGTGTCTAACGATCATTAGTGCTCATAGGTGTGGCTCAGGTAGTGCTCCATTCTGTTGTGACGACAGTCATTTGGAGTTGTTAGCCTCTAAGAACAATGGTCATTCACAAATAGCTCTGGGGGACCCTGATGACAAGTCATCATCAAAAGATGATAAGTTGTTAAACCTCCTGGGTAAGGATGAAAGGACGACATTGTAAATGGGATGAAGGTGATGTGTCAGACCCCCTCCTTGGTTGGGAGACGGTTTTTCCACTTTTACATAGATGGCTTCCTTTACTCCTCTTTCAAACCATCTATCATCCCTGTCCAAAATATGCACATCGATGTCCTCAAAGGAATGTGTCCTCTCCTTTAGGTGTAAATGGACAGCTGAGTCTGGCAAAATAAAACAAACATTACACAAAAGTATGGCCCAACAAAGAGGGGCTAACACCTCAGGTCCAATGTATACATCATTGCATTCTTCGCTGCATTGGATAGCATACACCAGGTTGCTTTTCTGTGAATGTGGAGTACGGTCTTTGGGGTGTACCAATTTCTGCCTGAGTGTTGCCAGGTTTGAAAAACACAGGTATGTGGTGTTTTTTAAGAATCCTTCTGAGTTTCTCGGATACCCCAGACACATACAGGATGACTATGTTATTGCATTTGTCTTTCTTTTCCTTCACACCTGTGTTTGTGTTCTTTCTGGAGCATGTTGCTGCTTTGTCAAAAGTCCAACAGGGATAACCACAGGTTTAAAGGGCTTCCCTCAGGTGTTGGTGCTCTTTCCCTTGGGCCTGAGTATCAATTACAAATTACAGGATTTAAGAAGGCGCGAGGCTGAACTGCATGTGCCGATGCCAATTGAGCCACAAATGCAGCCAGCAGCAGAAGCGCGGGCGAGGAGGGATCAGCTGGCAGAGGAGCTTTGTTTGACCCCAGCTGCCTCTGATTGAGGAAGTCAAAGTAAAGGCACAAGTTGAGTTAAAGGTTTGTGCTTATTTATTGCCAAAGTACATAAGAAGTGAAAAGACAACTTAAATTGTTTCACTCAAGTGCAAGTATGTCATTTTGAAAATATTGCTTAATTACAAGTGAATGTATTAGAATTAATACAATAAAAAAACAAAAATACAATACAAAAAATAAAAAAAGGCTACTACTTTAACATAACTAAAATCTTCTTCCTTCTCTGGTTCAAGGACCATCACAACCCCCACGACTGCGCCGGCCAGGGGAGGATTTATTAGGAACCGGTTGAGCCATGGATCAATTGCAGCTGCGAGGACTGAGGGGGGAGGAGGAGGAGACAAAGGAGGAGGAGAAGGAAGCAGAGGAGGAGAAGAAGGAAATAGGGAACCAGTGTGCGCAAGAGGGGATGCTGGAGCGTGCTTACCCTAGACACCATCCGTGAGCCTCTTTAAACTGGCTGTGATGAGTTCAAGTTGCCGGAGCTGTGCTGCAAGCCGCTGGACGCTCCTCTGCAGGCCACCCAGATGCCTACAGCACACTAAACCCAGCTTCCTGAACCTCAAGGAAAGGCTGGTCCTGTTGCTCCATGCCCTGCAGCGTGGTCTGGATTGGCTCGCTTCTCCTGTCGACTGCCAAGAGAACCCAGTTCTCTGTCTCAGCCCACAGGTTCCCTGTCCAGGATTTTCAGCCAGCAGAGCTGCGTAGGAAAAAAAGATTCCTGTTAATTCTATGTAGACACTGTTCTCCATTTTATTTTAAATGTGGTCTACAAATTTGATGTAATGTAAAATACATTCTTTCTTTATGAGTGGAAATAAATTTAAGAAAACACTGCGATGAACCCTTAAATCGCCTGAATATTTTTTCCCATTCATAAAGTACTGTGTTAAGCACGTGTATGTTTTTAAGATCATCTGGGTAAGGAGGTGATTCAAAAATGCTACTAAAGTGGCAGCAAAATGTTCAAGAATTTTAATTTAGGCCGTTGTATAAATTAAATCACGCAAGACCGTTTGATAAAGGACACTGCAGTTTGGGCCAATTGCTTTTCACTCTTAAAAAAGTGGGTTCTTCAGAAAAGTTTTTTAAACAGGGATTTAGTCGTTACATTAACATCTTTACACTAGGGCTGTCAGTCGATTAATATTTTTTATCGCAATTAATTGCATTAGTGTCCTGAGTTAATGTGAGATTAATTGCAAATTAATTGCAAATTTTTTACCCTGCTCTATATGTAACTTAACAAGATATTTATTGTGTTTCTTAT
>JAPZDV010000231.1:2882-13668 GCA_029814665.1 Acanthurus lineatus
CAATCAGCTCTCGGTGCGCTGGTTTCATTCCTGCCCCCCCGCCCCCCTGCCCCCTTCGTGCGCGCGCGCGCGCGCGTTCTGTAACCTTGTATGGATAGCTGCCTCTAGGGCGCTCGCTCCAAACCCCCGTCCCCACCCCACCACACCCCCCACCCACACAGACGAAATAAAGAGTTGATCTCGAGCAGCTTCCTTCCAGTCAATCACCTCGTTTCTCCTTGCCGACTCGCGTCAAGAGCCTCGATTGAGCGCCTGCAGGGTTCGCCGAGTAATGATGGAGCGGAGGAGGCTGGATGCTGAAGGAGGCAGCGTGGTCCACCGGGGCAAGCGCACCACGAAGCTCGCGCTGGTCGTCGCTCTGCAGAATCTGCTCGTGGTTGGGTGTCTGGTGATCACTCTCTTCGTGTACTGGAACACCGACAAGCCGGTGAGTGAACCGCCGATGTGCAGAGATTTTGCAGACTTGTACTCTGTTGGTGTGTCAGCACGAGCGCATTGATCTTTGGATTACGTCCCCTTGCATCAGTTTACTGCAACTTGACCTCAAGTCTACTGAGGTTTTTTTCTTTTTAAGTAAACTGACTACACTCAATTCATTTTTGCTGCTTGGTTATTGTTGATTTATTTCATGTAGGCTTTATTTTATTTGAGTTTTAAAAAAATTCAAATCGACTAATTTACTTTAAGTTACTGTTATTTTCCTGGCACCGAATGTCAGCCAAAGTTAAATATACAGATACTCAATTAGTCTCTTACGGTAAATTTGTTTTGCATTAATAGCTAGTGTCATCAACCTCTCTGTCTCCGAAACCAAAATCAAAAGAACAGCAGAAATGTAATGTAATAATGCGTCTGTCTGCTCTGACTTCAGCTGCAGACGTCGGCAAATGTCACTTCCTCTTGTTGTACACAAATGTATTAAAACTGCTTTTGCCACCCAGCTCAGCTTGGCTGTCCCAAAACTCTCGCTATAAGGGTTGTGATAAACGTCTAGATACCAAACCCACGCTTTTTTTTTCTCAGACAAACTTTATCTGACATCGTTGTGTTTTTTGCACATTGTATGGAAACTTTGTCCTCTACTGAGCCTCTCAGGTGTCTGAAAGGAAACATTTTTTATTTGAACGCATGTTTTTTTTTTTTTGTCCCGTCCTAACATATTATATAAATAGCCATCTGCACAGTAAAGGTAAAGGTATTATAGGCTCATGCTTAGATGCTCAGAGGATTTTGTTAATTTCTCAAGTGAACTTAAACACTTGAAACATGGCAGCATTCATGCTTTTTTTCAGGGTTTTTTAAAAATATGATTCCCACATTATTTTTGTATTACATGCATGATTTTTGTTATCTGCTCTGTTGATTATACTTATATATATATTTACCTTTTTTTGAAACATGTTGTTTTAATGTGCTTTACAGGTAAATCTAGCATAACTGCACCATAATAAAGCTCACAGAATGACATTCAGTTATGACAAATTGTGCTGAATATTACATTTTAAGTCTACAAAAAACTTTTTTTGTCCTCATGAGGAAGTTTATGTCTCACTGTAAACTAGTGTAGACAGCATCAGTTAGTTAGAGAGATCATATCAGGTTAATAACAGGATGCAACATCTTAGCCATGAAACAAACTGATTGTCTTAAGAGGAGCTACTTTTACTTGTGGTTTGCTTGAGTTTGGTAGAGCCACATAAATGACATATCCAGTGACCTGGATGACTATTCGTATGTGTGTGTGTGTGTGCACAAATGTATGTGTATTGTTACTGTATGATGATTTTAATTACTAACATTTTCGCTGCATCTGAGCTCTGGTGTTTATGACTGCGACAGCATCTCACTACTGTTTTTAATCAAACATGAAAGTGAGACTTTCCCTAGTTTCTGTCGTTCTGCTTGTTTTCAAAACTTATCATTTAACCACTGAATCAAACCAACCTGCTCTGCACTTCCCAGAGTTGAACATCAAGGGATCACAGAGCTGCATGACCTTTGAAAACAAAAAAATCTATGCAGTGTTTAAAATGTCAGAGTCATAATGAGTGAAAAAACAGCTAACATCAATTAACAAAGCTATCAGTTCTCTAACATCTGTTTTTGTCTTTTCCAAACAGATTCTTGCAGATAACGTTCACCTACAGTTTGAACAAATCGCAGGTAGGTAACCACAACACCCATTTTATTTTCTGATCTGAACTTTATCTTTTTATCGTTTGGGTCAACACTCATCACAAGCTTAAAAAAAAAAGGTTTTTTTTTTTACCCTGGTACTTTTCCTCTCTTTCTCATACTTAATTGTACCCCCTTCAGATGTCCCAAACAACAAAAAGGTGCAGTTTCATAACATTCACAGCAGCTATGGGATGGGTCTGGTCGACAAGACGAAAGACAAGATCTATATCAACTGCACTGGACCCTATCTATTGTACACAGAGGTGTGTTACAAGAGCCTGCGCGCACAAGTGACCACGGGGACGCTGCAGCTGCTGGTGGAGAGGAATCAAACTCCGGTCACCTCCATCCACCTGAATACCTCACATGAGGTCTGCAATGGGCTTCACAGCATAGCCTACCTCAAAGTGAAGGAGGTGGCCTATCTGTACCTTCAATCCTTGGATGGTTTCAAGGTTAAGAACATGACTGTGGGCCTGAGCTACCTGCTGGGGAGTCGGTGTGAATTCTGATGAGCACCGATAAACTCTCTCTCTGAAGAAAACGACCAGAGCAGCCTGCAATGAGGGAGCTCGGCACTTACATGTTCATTTGCCGTGGTGAGAACAGACACACTAAGCAGGACTCACATGGATGGCATGACGTGTGTTGGCAGACCCTCCTCTGTTTTGTCAGATGATACCTCGACCATGGGAGCTGTGCTTCTGATAGTACGACAGTCAGCAAGCAGTCTCAACAACTTGTGTATGGTCAAGGCCTTCAGCACATCATGTGTTTTTGGTGGGGACACTTCACAGCCTCTTTTTTTAATTATGCATATGAAATACCCAAAATAACTTAACTTAGAAAAAGAATAATTACCTCTCAATAAGCGGTTTGAACTGACAATCATTTTCCAATCAATTATTAAGCATATTAAGTCTCTTTTCTTTTGCCTTAAAGGAAGTGAAACCTTTAAATTTATGATTAAAAATGTCAGAATAAGTCTGAACAACACAGAACTATATTAACATTGAGATAGAATTGGCTTTGTGGCTAATAATCCCTCACCTTCCCATACACTTTGTGCTTTCGAGGGGTTTTACACTCTGCAGGTGCCTTATTATTTCACTATAAGTACCTACCTAATGAATGTATTTGTAACTGGTGCATTTATTCTTCTGTGACGCTCTCTGATCTGAGTCTAACAAACTTCATGTGTGCATTGCAGCCACCAAACATTGCAGAAACACCGTTTTTAAAAGGCAGTGTGTGGGATTTAGTGATACCTAGTGGTGAAGTTGCAGATTGCACCCAACAAAATAGCCCTTGGTTCCCTTCCCCTTCCAAGTGTGTAGAGCCTGGGTTTGGTTGGTCCATTCTGGGCCACTGACATGACATTTCATTCTAATGTAATGAAAACAAAACCATTTATTTCTTTTCAGGTGATTTTACACTAATGAAAACATACTTCTGAATATTACATTCCATTTTTGCCATATTTTGCCATTAGATCTCTCTTTAAATCCACACTGGACCTTGAACTTGCTTGAAAAAAACAGACCTGTGTAGTTCACTGCAACAGTGATAGGTTTATTGACAAGTTTTCTGTCGGTGCCTCAGGCTTTTCTTTCTTTGACCAACATGTCGAGCAACATGTCTGTTTTTGTATTGATGAAGTAGAGCTGTTCCTGGTAAGCGCACATGAGACATTTTTAGGTGCTATAGTCACACACATGTGACAGTTCAGGATAAGAGACCAGAGAGGAGGTGAATGAAGTGGTTTTCACTCTTTTGATTGTATCTGCACTCACATTGCTCTTTGTAATGTTGTGTGTGTTTATTATGCCTAAAGTCATAAGGCAAAGGACTAAGTGTTGAGCAATTCCCTGTGAGTTTGATTTTCTTTTTTATTATTATTTTCTGTTTTAGTGAAGCTATATTTTCTTGAAGGGCCATGTTGAAATAAAGATGAATGTCAGTTTTTTAAGCCTGCTGAAAGGTACATTTAACTGTGTTCTCGTCAAGCCATATAATGGACAGGTTTGTCACCAGAGCCAAGCTTTAAAGGGCAAGTTCAGTGTTTAAACTGATTAGTTTAATGGTTATGATCTCTGTTATAATATTCAATATATCTTGTACACAGAGATCTTGCTTAAAAAGAGGAACTTTGCATTTGGATTTTTTAAATACTCAGTGGAAAGGCATGTGAAGTTATTTAAATTGTTGCACAATGAAGTGAAACTTTCTCACAACAGAGCTAATGCAGTTTTGAATGAATGTAAAATGATGATTTGACATGAGAAAGTCATATCACAAGCTACAACTTATTCTGGGAGTATTCGTATTGCTACCAAATGTAAGCTTTGGCATTTATTACCTGTTGGAATGAAACTGTAATAAAAAGAATTTCCTTTTGGCAACAAGGTTCTCTTTTTTATGTTTTCACTTGTACTTTCCTGCCCTCTTCCTCGCCCTCTCTGTTTTGTCTGGCTGCCAGAGGAGTCAGCAGTTTCATCATCATTTTCTTGCACGTTATATTGTTTAACCAAAAGTGAAAGTGAATTGCAGATGGAGTTCAAACACGTCACACAATGACCCAACGTGACACTCCCACACTGAAGGATCAATGAGTTTGCAAAACATCACAGCTGGAGGGCCTGGCAGGTAAAGATTCCAGTTTCAGACTCACTTTCAGGTGGATTAATGTACAAGAAAGGAGGGTGTTGTCTGTTTTAGAAGATCTAAATCTGTCTCTTACCACTAATTATAAAAGAACCGGTTTTTGTATCAATATTCACAGGCTTTCCGAAGCCTGGAAAATACCCCTACGGCACAACACTGGAAACTATGGTAAATTTTGGCAGTTTGTCGGTGCCTTTGGTTTAAGGAACTGGGACTGAAAGTTGGAGCAAGTTTAAACTTGAAAAGTTTCTGAACTTGCTACATCAAGGGATTTATTCCGGCGAGAATGTAAACAGGTAAAGCATGATCAAATCATGAACTCTCTGTTTTAAACACCCACAGGTGGGTGTGGACGGAGAGTGTTACTAAAAATTAAACCCAGTAAGATTGAATTTAACGCTTGGAATCATTGAAGTTGTGAGTAAGGTTCTCATTAATCTACGTGTTGTGTCCTGAATGCTTTGTACCCACATAATGTTTTCTCTGGCAACAGCAAAGAAAACATGCGGGTTTTTTGGCTGCAGGCATGAGGCAGAGATATCTCTTCTCTCAAGGACAGATTTTTTCTCATAGACCAAAACCAAATTCCACTGCTTCCTCATGTCAGCACACATATGTAAATAGTAACAGGTGGTCAGGTCAAGAATTGGCAGGTTTGATCATAAAAGTAAACCTTTGATGATCAAATGTGCCAAGTATGTTAATTAAACGTCATTTATACTCTATATTTTGCACCGATTCAAACTTATGAAAGGTGCACTGGGAACTTTACTACAGACGTATAACAACAACATAACAGAGCTCTTTGTAAAAGGAATAGCAGTAAACATGACTTAAATCTAAGTATTGTGATGTCCACCTGCTGTTGTATGGTCTGTTCTGTATTTTCCCCCTTGTTTTGTTGCTTGTCTGTTTTCTTCAGGTACCTTAGTGGGCGGGTCTCAATTTAGGTATCGGGAGCACACACATTTTTGCTCTGTTGGCTTCGGCCTAGCTAGTTTATTTTTACACCTTCCAACAATACACACACACTATCACATGCACCCATCGGCAGGCATAATGATACTTCCACTCAAACCTCATTTCGTCTTTCCTTGCTGACTTTATTATTTAAATAAATTTGTTAACCTTTACATTTAACCTGTGTCTCTCCATTTTTTTGTCATGGCTTACAAGCCAGGTCATGACAGTCCATATGTTTACATATGAATCAATCTACATACCAAGTCGGCGTAAAAAGAGTTACATATTTCACCTTTAAGACCAAGGCTTAAGAAGAAGAAACACAGTGTGGACTCAAACTGTACGACCTAACTCCTGGTTACATAAATATTCATAAATCTGTGTAAAATATGTTTAAAGGTTGAAGAAGATTAAAGAAAGAAGTTTGATGCAAGAATCCTATACTCAGCACTGACAACAACCATGAAGGTATTATCATTTTAAAATAAAGTGGAGCAGCTAAAGTATTAAAAGGTGTTTCTGTTGTTTTGTCTACACCTTTAAAGGTCCAGTTTATAGGATTTATTGACATCTAGTGGCCAGGTTGCAGATTGCAATTAAATGAACTCTCATCAGCTCAGCCCCCTCCCCCCCTTTAAAAGTATGAAGGAGAAACCATTGAGGGTTTAAAATGCAAAAGAATCTCTCCAGAGCTGGTGTTTGGTTTGTCACTACTGCGCTAGAGTAGAATCATTTATTGTGGTAAATTTTTTACAGATTAGCTCAAAGGTCACTACGCCGGAATCCTTGAATGTAAATCATACATAAACGTGTGCATTCAAGACATATAGGAAGTAATTCTACAAATAAACATTATAAAATTCTGTGTTATTGTGCTTTATACAAGGCAACAAACCAATGACCAATTTGCAAGCAATTTTTTTTAAATGTAGGCTAACGGAAAAAAGTTAGAAACCAGTGTAGTGTACCAGTGTACCAGTACCAGTAAGTTTTTGATGCTTTCATCTGACCTGTTTTAAAACATAAATCTTGTAAAAAAAAAAAAAAGAATCTCAAAAATGCATTTGATGCCTTCTTCATTATTGGCGCTAAAATGCTGAAGCTAAATCCGGAATCTTCTCTAATCAATAAAACATTGTTTCTGTATTGCAGCAAAAACCTTGTGGGTGCCATTGTTTGCCATGTGCTTGTTGGGCTTTTCAGCCACATTAATCAACATATTTTCAGTTTAAAGGCTTTAACCTTTAACAGTGGACAGTAAATGTACAAAACTATGCAGGGACTCAAGGTTCCTGCAGATTCTGCTATTGATATGATGAAACTTGCTAACTGAAGTAACTGTAGTCAAAATGGGGCCTTAAGTGAGGGTTCAGGGTAATTCCCTGTAGGTTTTGAGTAATTCATTTTGGTTTCAGGTAAACAGCAGTTTCAACTATGTTTTCACTGCAGGTAGTGTTCTTTAGTCAATGTATCACAATAAAACAAAAAACTGAGGGGACGACTCCATTGGAGATGTAGGATGTTTGGAGTTTCCTTAAATGTCTCTGTCTAAAAGCTTAGACATGACTTATAATAAAACAATTTGAAAAATGAAATATGTTTCGACAATTACTTTATTTTGGACCCATCGTATTTGGCCTTCTTTCTGGGCTGTTTTAAGTCATGGGATCTGCTGTAACCACAGTGTTGGTATTTGATTGATTGCATCTCAACTCTTATCGATTTAAGAATAACATAACTCTAAATTACCAGTGCACTGACAAAACAACGGAAGCCACTTTTAAATAACTCTGTTTATGGACTTCTTGAACTCTGGACCTTTATGGTGATACTGTTCCTGTAACCTGTGGCCTACTTCGTTTAGTATTGTGAAAACTGTAGCCTCAGGAACTAAAGACTATAAAGTCCTCTGATAGACAGTCAGTTTTTTTTTGTTTGTTTGGTTTTTTTGTTTGTTTGGCAAATGGTTTTCCTGTTTCATTCACAATCACAGATACTAATCCAAAATCATATTGGTTTTACCTCACAATGTGTTGAGCTTCCTGATCACATTTAAAATATCTTGACGTGTAAGTTTTGCAACATGTGGAAGGGATAAGAAACTTTTGGGAGCTTAAATAAAATTTTAAGTCATGATCTGTAACAAGCAGGTTATGTTAGGAAGGTCAACATGGTTTACTCTCCATCTCTAACTCCCCATATTTTTCACTCAGCACATCAAACTACATGAGAAACCAGAAAAAATGTTTAGCTCCTAGTTGCCTTAGAATCTCTGAGGACAGTGTTGATTGATTTCTCACTCCACTTTTGTCCAGAGAAAGTTATTTCAGTATGTATTAGCTGGCTTAGGTTATAATTTTAACAGACATGTGTGGTCCTCACAGGATGAATCCTTCAGACTTTGGCAATTCCTTATTTGCACAAGTTCCACCAGCAGGTCAAAGCTTTTAATTACCCTGTAAAACAAATTCCAGCATCTACTGGATGGACTGGCAAACATTTTGCAAAGAAATGCCTGTTTCCCAGAGGATGCATCATCATGACTCTAATGATTTAGAAGAAATGTCTTGGTTAGCTCTAAGGTCAGCTGTGAAACTTGGTACAGACATTCATGTTTATAGGGAGATGAATTATAAATCATGATCCTTTGTCATCTTGAGTTAAATTCATGACTAAATAGCTGCCTAATTTAATGACATTTACATCAGTCTTTGTGTTTAGTGCCAATTAGCATACAAATGTGTCAGTGCATGTAAAATAAAATAAACCACAAACATAAAACAAGCTCGGTATCAGTATATTATATGCATGTGATATGCTCATGATCTTAATGATGATACATCGTGAGCATATTAAAATGCTGACATTAGCATTTAGCTCATGTTCGGCCTCACAGAGCTGCTAGCAAAGCTGTAGATTCTCAGTGTTGTTAAACTGATGTGCAGCTCAACCAACCTTCACAGGCAACATTTCAAACACACGAGGCAGCTCAAGGAAAACAAGATAAAATATAAAGTTTACATTACAGTGTCAACAGTGTGACACATTATCTCTTCATTTGTCTTTCACTGGTCACAGATTTATTACAAAACAGATTTTCTCAAACAAAACAGTTTATTTTGTCAGTCTTCTTGCTAATTGCTCTCTAAATCAGCAAACATACAGTAAAATGTGATCATGAAATATTATAAGTTGTCCATGCAATGCAAGATGGAGAAACAAAGCTTTTAGAACAACAGCTATTAGTTAAAAATACTATTTAAAAAAAAGAGAAAATGGACATTCAGAGTGACATCTGATGCTGTGGAGATCAAATGTGCAGAACATCTCTGCAACTGCTCGTTCTCTTACCGAGATGATGAAACTTGTTTCATGTGGTCAAATTGGGACCTTCAGTGTGGGATCAGGGTAATTTCCCAGGGGGTTTGAGTAACAACTGAAATGTAGTTTCAGGTAAACTGCAGTTTCAACTACAGGTTTTCACTTCACTGGCCTGCAGAATATGAAATGTTGAAGATTTTTTGCTCATAGAACCCTAAAAGTGCACAGTGACCATCAATGGGACATCTCTGTTTTGATATCTGTATTATTGATGTTTTCTGCTAATTGTGGCTAGCTGCTTATTGTAAATCCTATTTTTGTACTTTAAAAAGAAATTTTGAGGTAATCATAACTTTATCATCTGACGTCTCCTATTGAGAGCCCAGTCTATGAATGTTAAGAGATTTTTCTGTCATTTGTCGTTAAGGGTGAACCCAAACGTCATTATCTCTGACCTTCTGTCTTTTTCCTGAAACACACGCACCCTTTACTTTCTCAAGTTTCTATGTATAAAACTATCGCTGTTTGCTGTATTTCTGATTCACTTGTAGAAAAAAATAACATTTTCTCAGAATGAGTAAGCAGAGTAGTCTGTGAAATTTTCAGCACTGAAGAGATGGAATTTCTTAGTCAGCTTCCTTCCTTTAACTGTCCAATAAATTGTCTCAACATCTTAGCGGAAGGTGCCTGGTTGAAAATCTTGTGCAATTTCTTTCACATGGAAAATATTTCATTGAGAATGAATTCCTGGCGGTGCATGTAAAGTCATGTCTGCATTTTTGGCTTGTTTCCCTAGAGAGATATTATATTAAGTGGATAAGATTTGCAGGGTAGTTATGAATTCTTTAACTGCAAAAATAAGCTTCTTTTTATCAGATCTGTAGGTCTCAGTAGAGAATATTAGGCACTGTATGAGGTATATTTAAGAGAATGTATTGTGCAGTTTTAGTCTCTTCTTTAATGTCAAAGAACTGAGAGCCTGTTACACAGAAAGGTATCCAAAGAAATCACATGGATGTCTTTTGTGGTTATGAACAGTTTTATTTTACGAGCATTGTTTGACATTTTAAAATGCCACCCCCTCAGTGATTTAGTTCATGCAAACAAAAAGTATGGTTAAGAAGTGAGCTGTTTTGTTTTGATATCACTGCCTCGTGCAACAGGAGCAAGTCTTTTGCTAAGTTTAGCATGATGCCAAAACAAACAGAGTATCTGCATTTGTCTTCCTTGTCAGTCTTGAAGCAAAATTTCCTAATGGCTCTCTGCCATAAGCTCAAAGGGCAGTTTGATACCTGGAGCAAGTTTCCTTAAACTCTGTTGTAATTATAGTCACATGCATGCCCTGCCCATATTGCCCTATATTTTCAAGGCCAAAATAATAACAAGGATGAGATCTGAGCAGACTTTATTTTCGAAACTTATACTAGTAGCTGCTTAACTTGTTTTTTTTTTTAGCTTTATTAATGTCCAAGAAAGTGTCACCCAGTTCATGAACACAGTAAATGTTTTACGTTTTTTTTTAGGTTGCTGTGCTACAGCTTCTATTGATCTATTCTATCATATTTCATACAGCAGTTAGTTCTCACTGAATAATTTAAATTTTCCAAAAAGTGATGATATAGGCGATATCTTTTCCAGTAAAGGTTGACTAGCCGTCACC
>JAPZDV010000232.1:0-13646 GCA_029814665.1 Acanthurus lineatus
TTCTCAAAGTCTGTACAGGAAATCTCATGTCAAATAAGGTCATCATATATTATATACACATTTATATTACTGTAAACATTGAAAATGAATATTTTATTTGTAAATTATATGTATATGTATTATATATGTATTGTATAATAAAAAAGACACAATGGATCTAAATCATTCTACTTACTCACATAAACTCTGAGTATAGTAGAATGTCACTTCAGTGAATATGAGCATAATTTGCTGACTCTGCTTAATAGAAAGCTGTAAACACTGCCAGTAATTAATTTAAATTAATTTAAATTAATTAAAACACTCTATAATGTTGGTGATGTTTGTCACTTTCAGTTTAGTTTAAATGTGAGGTGTTTGGAGAAGCCGATGCCAAGTTTCTATTCTAGCCTCCTGACCAGACTTTTTAAGAGACTAATCAAAATCTCTCTAAAGATTGTAATGGCAAAATACTTTATTCATTGAATCATGTAAGAAAAGGATCTTTGAGACGTTAAGAGGTGTGCAAGTAAACCAAATAAATATCTCAATACTGCTAGTTTCATGTAAGCCACCTGATCATACAAACATTTGACACTGCTTTCATTTTTGGAAATGGGAATTCTCATCTTTATGTAGAATTAGAAAAAAACAACAAATAGCAAGTGGTTAATTGTTTTCATGCAAAGGTGCATAAAACTAAAATCCTATTAATAGGATATACCCATGTTGATTGGTCTTTGTGCAGGCAGTTTCAGATCAGAGTGCATGTTAGATGACACACCACATTATGAGAAAGCTGCAGAAGACGGCTAAAGTTACACACGGGTGAGTGATGAAGGTAAAACAATCAGTTCAGTCTCCATGAAATCTTCTTCTTCATCATCTGAATCATCAGTGATTCTTGCTCAATGAAGTGCTTCCTTGACTTGCTAAATTTAGAATTCTTAAAGGGTTTCAAATTAAATTTAGAATTCAGAAATGTTTTTTACCTTGATACAAAGAATAAAGGTTAAAAATGGAGACATTCAACTCAAATACTCAAATTGTAACATACTCAAATAACTCAAATACTTACCTCACAGATTATAATGTAGGGATTCCACAGTGGAATAAGGGATTACGTTATCGGTAATCATATTTATTAGTCAAGTTTTTTCAGTATTTGGTTTTGTTTCATTTTCTATTAAGTTTTGAGAAAATGTTATCACAATTCAGGGCATTATTACTTTTTCAGGAAATTGTTACATTACAAGGAGGAAAAAAATAGTTATCAGTATTGGAACACTATCCCCCTTGGTTATATATTTAGGTGAAAACTACTGTGTTTGTACTTTATGCTTCCCCACATCAAGAATACATCCAGCAAAACAAGATGATAAAATATATGACTATTTGGTCTTCAGCAACCTGTTGATGTGAAGCAGGTTTATTTAGCACCGTAGTTTAATGTGACACATTCTAACAGTTTACTTAACTGGCATAAAAACAAAACAGCTGTGGCTGAAAGCGATTATTGTTGCAGGTATCTGATCATGAATCAAAGTGTTGGAAAGTTCTGATGTGAAAATGACACATGATGAACAGTCATAGGACTATCAAAGGAGCAGGAAATCATCCTGTTGTGGACATAACTGTCTGTTCCATGTATAATAACAATCCATCAACAGTTTGTTTCAATCATAGAGGCATATTTCACTATAATCTGGAGATGTCAAACAATGTTGATGCCAGATGAAAAGCCTGGACCAAAGCTGTGGTCTGAGGCTGGTTGAGTACAAACAAGGTAATGTGTTAAAGTTTTGTTCACGTTTTGCTTTGACATGTTTGCCTGTCTGCTCCCTCACTCTCTGACTAGTTTAACTTCAGAAGTTAGTGATCAGTGAAAAAATTAAACACAGCATTATCTTGATAAAATTGCAGATTTTTCTAATTTTGAGCATTGTTGGAAACATGAAGGTCAATGACAGTACACAACATAACAGAGATTTGGTGTTTGTAGAAATTTTAATGTAATGAAATGTTATTTAAAGTTACATATTGTAGGTTTAAAGCTGCACTTTTTGACCTCACAATGAAACAAAACTGATACACTTACTTGTTAAAAAAAAGCTTTATTTTCTCATTCGACCCCTTTGATAGTCTGTAGACACTCAGTTAGAAATACAAACTCGGAGGCTGTGTGGATTTTCTTCTCTTCTTGTGTTCCCAAAGAAGTCTCTAAGGTTTTCTTAAATCTCTTTGTCATGCCAACTCTAAAAAAAAATTGGTTTGAGCATGTAGGTGGTATACCTCAGCATCCACTTTGGTGGAGGGCACATCCCTCTACCCCAGAACAGAAAGGCCCCGCTGTCTCCTCAGATGAACACAGGTGCACAGTGACAGGCAGTAAATGTCAGACCATGGCTCTTGTGAAGGCAACCGAGGCAGCACAAGACTAAAGGAGTGAGTCACGGATGCATCCTACAGCGCAGAAGATGTTGGAACTCCGTAAGACTGGAGATCATTAGTTAGATTTAATGGTTAACGATGATAGTTTCTATGCTAATGTGCCACTGTTTACAAACCACACAAGATGTGTTCCCACTCAAGCCATTAGTGATGCCTATGCCCCCACACATAAGAATACAAACCAAAGACTCTGTCAGTTTGCTCTATGCACAGCTTCACATGGGAATTATTACTGACTTCCACCCAGAGGGCAGTCAGAGAGGTGAGCAGGGAGGTAAACAAGCTGGCACGTGCGGATCAATAGTGCCAAAACACAACCGACAGTCAGAGCAGTGGAAGGTTGTTCAGGGACTGTGAGTCAGGGGGACTGCTGGTTAGTGGAGTGGAAAGAGCTCTTGTTTTATTTTTCTGTGGTTGTGTGGGAGAGAACATCGTGTCCAGTCTGCTCAGTGTGCAGGTAGTTTCATCATACACAATGGATAACTCACAGGAAAGAACAGAATGCATCATGCTGCTTAACACAGTGCAGTATGTGACTGTAATGAGCAGCTTAATGAAATAATGATAGTACCATTTTCACAGAGGGACCCATCTCATGTCTATGAGTTCTGATTAATAGCTTTATAAAGAGTAATTAATCAATAACTAATGTTTTATCTTTGGATATAATATTAGAAGCACTTTTTGGGTTGCCAGTTTGTAAAAAAACACTTGAGGGTGGGTTATGGATAGTGAGATGACAACAAAAAGGCCTACAAACAATACATTTCGCTGTCAAATATGTTAATTTTTCATCTTACATAGAAAAGTTTTTCATGTTATGTCATAAAATACCAAAAAGACTTTTTTATAATATATTAAAAAATAAAGCATTATTTGTGTTAAAAACAACCTTATGAAGAGAAAAAGTCCAAACTGCAAACTTAATAAGATTAAACTGTTATGTTAATACTAAAAATATCAATAATGTTAATGAGTGGATTATGGTCCAGACTTCCTGCAGTACTTTTTCAAAAGGTCGGTGATAAAATTGCATGGGACCACCCAATGAACTAAAAACACACAACAACCCTAATGGAGGTGGATAAAACTAGTCAGAGACATTTTTCAACGGTTGATTACTTAAAATTTCCTCATGATCAGTTATAGTTTATCTACAAAGCACCAGAAGTAATTTATTAACTCTTAATAAAGCACAAATAATATTGCTATCAAACCATTATACACACACATACAGTGTGTTTGTTTTGATAGATCTTTGTTACAGTGGCAGAGTCACTGCAGGCCCACACAGAGAGAAGATTATACTTTGGTCTCGATCAACAAATTCTCATTTCATTCTCATGTATCCTCCTACAGGAGAGGTGGGCAGATCAGAGGGATGAAGAAAGAGAGGCATGTCTGTATCAAATACTTCACAGCCTCTCTTTCTTTACACTTAACAGGATGTGCAATATTTTTTGCTTTCATATGAAAAGAATTTTTCCTAAGCGCCAGAGAAGCATCCTGGGAAAATATTCGCTCATATTCACTTAAAATCTGTCTGGATTGTGATAAACTCTTACATCTGTATGCAGAAAGAACTGAGTGACTTTGACTCTAATGCATTTATTGCACTTTGGGATGAAGGCAGCCACAGTTGGTGAAGGGAACAAAAACACACCTGATTCTCATTCTTGTATTGTACTTATAACTGAAAAAATAAATGCACTGATTTGAAAAACAGTCACACCATTTAAACTCTGGACCTTCTAAAGTTACCTCAAGCATATCTGGATATTTTCAGGACGTCTTTTCATAGACAGAAATCATGGTTCAAGCCAGCAGAAGCTCAGAAGAGCCATATATTTGCATTGAAAGGGAAGGGCGTGAAGCCTGGATGGGAGAAAAGGCTTGATGATGAGGGTAATTAAGTGAGAGAATGTGTTTTCCATCCAGATGAGCCCATGAGACACAAACCTCTACATTCTATAAATTGTGATGGTTTTCTGACTCACATGGACCCGAGACGTGACTTCTTCTGTGGGTTCGTGCATTGGTGGGTGCACTGTATGTGTATGTTTACTGTGTGTGTGTTGCAGTAATCATGTCTCTTGCTGATCCGATGTGACATAAGATCACACTGGGAGTTAGATTACGTCACCTCTGGACTGCACATCCTATGGATATTTATAAGTATCAGGAGGGATGTCACCCTTTATGAAAAGGAAACTATGACTAAAGGATTTAGTCATGAAGCCTGCAGTTGCTGCACCATCTCTATCGGGATCAAATGTTCAAAGGTCAAAAATCCACCAGGAAAGGGCAGGGGAAAGGTTTGCACGTGTCATGCATTATCATACAATAGGTTTTAGACAGAAATTTTGCATTAAAACTGATTTTTATTGTTCTTTTCCAGTAATCAGGGCAGCATGACTGTTGACTGTCTCTGTGGGCTCATCGGGTTTTAGTTAAAAAATAGCATACAACCGAGTGTCATTGACCTCATACTTTACTGAGTGCAAGTCTCCCAGCTGAGAAGCAAAGAATGTCCCAAAATTCTCATAAAATCCCCATGATGGCTGTTGCACTATCTAAAGAGCTCAGTTATTCACTGTTTTTGTAACTGCTCCAGGACATTTCTCTCAGTGACATCATCATTAAAGTCTGCTGTTCAGCTTCAGCAGGAAGTTATTTAAAGGATCATACCAGCGGTACCCTACACTTCAGCCAACACTGACACTTTGGCCATACAAATTATGTTTACTCTCTATTACTGAACAATTTATAAACTTTTTTTTAGCTATGATAGCTGCATCCCTCTGTGGATTTGTCTGACAGTCCACCTTTGGCCCAGAAGTCTTGATAACTGAAAAAATCCACCTACCCAGAATTATTTGCTGTTCAAAATGCAGATTTTAAAGGATAGTGTAGTATTTAATCATGTAAAAGCAGTCAAACAACTTAAATGGTGATTTCTGATATTTTAAATAGTTCCTATCATGCTTTTTTGTTTTCCATTATTTGATTATAATTAGTCTTGACCAACAGTTTATCATAAACTGCAACTGAGTCAGGTGGGAGTATCGGCAAGGCTTTGTTTTCCAGTCAAATTCTGCATGGACTCTTGTTCCAAATGTCATGGCTAGGACAAAATGGAAGTGTCCTTATCACAGATATTTTGGTTTCATATTTGCTCAGTGGGAGAACGTGGAGATGCAACATTCATCTCTATTAACAGTCCAAAATCACTCCCCACATGCTTTACTATACGAAGAGAGAAGGGACATAAGGAAAATGAGATCTTGGTGTGTGTTTGTGTTTGTGTGTCCGTGTGTGTGTCTGTGTGTATGTTAAACTCAAACACATACAGCAGACAGCAGAGGCAGCGCTCCTGTAAATGACACTAATGTGCTGTGTTGTGCCTCTGACATCCTGTCATGACTCTTCTTCAGTCTTGTTCATTTTTACCACTCTACCCCTCTCACCTGCATTTTTTTATTCAGCCACCAGATGTCCCCAGACCTCTCCTTCCTCCTGACAGCTGACTTCCCAAACTCACCTGCACATCTGTTTACTATTTCTAATCACTAAACTGCCTGTCCTTCCAGCATTCTTATCCTATGTAAACCCTCCAGACTTTGTCAGATCTTCTGTTTACTCTCCTTTTATGTTCCTGAGGAACCTGTGTTTACGTTATATAAGTTTGGTTTTCTTGCTTGCCCTCCGTGTGTCCACCCTTCATTCTGTGAGCCAGTTCTTGTTGCATTAAATTATCTGCATGGTTTTTGTGTGTCTGCATTTGGGTTCAGGTTTTCTGTCCTGCTATCACTGTGACACAGGCTTCCCAACATGCTGTGCCCTATGAACAGCTAAACAGTTTGTAGTTATTCTTTACATATTATTCACAAAATAAAAAGATTTTAATCCTAAAGAGAGTTTGGAACTGTTTTACCATAAATGCACCAACACTCTCTGCATGCTGGTCCCTCACCACGTGCAGCTGATGACCTTTTTCTTTTCTTGCTCCTGCCCCTCAGACAGCTTTAGTCCACCACTGTTGGCTCTCATGCAAGAAAAGCAACAATTTAGCCTTACAGATCTCCTGCAGAGAACATGTCGGAGCTCAAACACATATTGTTCCTGAACCTATATTCTTTTTGTTCCATAAATGCCCCATACACTGATCTGTGTTGTTGTAACATGGAGACATGATGTCCTTGATGCATTCAGTGTAGTTCTGGTCAACCCAAAGGAGACATCTCCCAGCATGCCTTTTTACATCTTGTACACAATAAAGAAATGGACACAGACATTAAAGCTCTATTTTTTCAAGCTCCCACACCAAAATGCACCTGCATAAATATAAAAACAAAAAAATCTGTCATATCAATTCATTTTCAATTCAATTCATTTTTTTTTTACTTCACTTTTAACAGCAAAGACCCTGGATGATATACAGCTGAGAGAATACACGAGCCAGCAGCCACCACATAGCGGTTCTTTTCTCAAAACCAAAACCAAAACAATGTTACATTAGAATTAAAAAACACATCATCAGTGTGAAGGCTACTGAATGAATGTGAGGAACTGCTACGTTCAAACTTTGTGTGAAGGAGGTTTTGCCATTTTAAAGTTCTCCATTATGTTGTACTGCTCCTCACTACCTGACCACACCTTTGAAACTGTGTCAAACAAAAGTTCACTAATTGAATGACCTTTGTGCAGACTTGAGTGTGGACATGCTGTCTTTCACCCTGTCTGCTATTTCATAGCCTTAGCACCTCAGTCTCTTTTGTCTTTTTTGATATATTGAAGAGAAAGTGTTGAAAAGAAATACTGACAAAATATATTTTACATATTTAGTTTGTACACTTAATATTAAGCGTATAAATATGTATATTTCAATTTCAATGCTGATAATAAAATACCAGACAAATGTCAATTTTATCCCTAAGATAAAAGCGTAATATTAATTTGTGCATCATGACTAAAGTGAGGGCAAAAAGGAATATTCTATTCAAAAGAAGAGAATGCAAAAATGAATATCTATATAATTTTTTTTTTGATTGATTGACTGAATGATGGATGATTTAACTCTTTAGTTTGACTGCCTTCATTGTCCTGTCTGTTTAAAAAGGCTCATGTCTATTCTAGCTTCGATTTAACAGTTTGTAAATGACTGCACAATAAAACTGTCAAAATTAGTGGTGTTATTCTTCACTGAGGCCCCATGTAACAAAAATGGCAAACTGCTGTAGATCATTGTTTACCAACAGAATTCAAGCAAATGGGTCACAGTGAGTTCAGTGTATATAATAATATTATTTGGTAAAGATGCTGTTCGGTCATAATTACTTGGCTGGCAAAAACCTCATGTTGCATAGCAAACAAAATGTTGTTTTTCATTCTTAAATTGATCTACTTTGTACTGTCTTTTAATCAAATTACAGTTATTATTGATGTATTTTTATAATGCATTTACTGCATATTAGCAAGATAAATGCAGATAACTGAACATTATTCACTCCAAAACATGTTAGTTGTTATTTTTTTTTTCAAACTAAGTTTTGGTTTCTGTGGACCGTCGAGCCCCCGCAGGGTTACTGTAGCTTTCTGGATGAAACGCAAACAAAACAAACAAGTTCAAAAATAATTCAGCAGCCATTCCACACAAAGTGAGGCTATTATATTTCCCTCAGACATACAGTATTAGTAAGGGGAGATGTTTACAGTGTTTACTGGCACAGTAAAAGTTATTACACCACAGCAAACCACAAGCAATGCTGCAACATATATGCTCAGTAACTTAGCACAGTTTTTTTTAACATCTATTAAAATGCAGTCAACATTAACATTTGTAGCCTCCAGACATAATATATACAGTGTCACTATACAATACAACCAGCAAAATACAGTTATACAGACTACAGTTTTAAGAAGTCACAGTGGAAATAATCACAAAGGCATTGCAGGATGCAGAATACTGTTGACATGGAGAAAGCTGTGGCTCATCCCTTCTCCATACAGTCAGGAGTGTTTTCTCCCTTTAAAACTCTTTAGATACTCTTGGACCTTCATTGTATCTGACTGATATTTGTCACTCCTCAAAAGAGAATCAGCACTCATTTAACTCATGAACATTTTCTGTTGATAAGTGACACGGAAAACTAGCAAATACCAAAAATCCACGATAGACCTAAAAATAAATACTTTAAAAGCACATGGAGGAGTGTTCAGCCACAACTGCATGGTATTCCCAATAAACTCCACCTCTCTGTGTTTAACTCACTGGGTGGCGGAGGGACAGCAGCTCAGTCAATCAGTACTATGGCACATCTGATTGGATGGTGTGCCAGCGAACCGTCTCTGTTTGCCCCCGACTGCACATTTCCTTCCAGTGCCCCTGTCCCTCTCCTGAAACATCGCTGCCAATCAACACGCGGCCCAGAATACTGCTCTTAGTGTAGAGACGACCCTGTGGACACATGGAAATGAAAGAAAAAGATTCAAAATATTCAGTTTCCAGTATCATAGCATAGCATATTTATATAAAACTGTTCGGTACTCTGTATAAAAGATCTTGCCAAACAACTATGAACTTCCTACCTGCATTACAATAAACTCAAGGACCAGTGACATCTCAGAGATGTCACCTGAGGGCAGGTCAAACAGGAACGGAGCGTTCCAGACAGGGTTTGGACCACTGACCCCTTTGGTCTCTTTGGTACCTATTATCTTCCCATCATGGCGCAGATTGATGACAACATAGTGGTCTGTTGGAAAAATATTTTATCAACGTTCATATTTTATGTACATATATATGTCAGATATTTTTTTCTATATATTTGATATTTAAATGAATCTTTTTACAATAATTAATATATATGTATGTTTCTCTGGCTGGTGTTAATCATGGATTGTATAATTAATGGCAAAGTCAAAGTGACTTCACCTATCAGTTTGTGGACCTTTGAGGTCTGGAGTTTGCACTCTTGTTTTTTGCAGTCAAAAGTGACCACAGTTAAGAGGTTGGAGCTGGGAAGGAGCTACCAATGACGGTGTAACATAGATGGCATTACCAGTTGTCACACATCACAACCACTACCTTAATTATTCAGAACTAATGGCCTCAATATAATTCAAACGAAATAATGAATATGAGGTGGCCTCAAGTGGCCAGCAAACGAACTGCAGTTTTTGGCACAGAAGCTTAATTTCTTAGGAGGCTGCCTCTTGGTGTTGATACACATGAGTGCACTCACTGCCAATGTATTGTTGTTTTGCCTTAACGTGAGAGGGTAAACACAAGTTGATGTACATCCTCATAACACTGTCACTGTTCTAAATCAGGATCATCGCTTGCAAGATATCATTGCCCTTGTAAATCCATTCAAGCATGATAATTAGATTTACTAAAATTAAATTGAAAAAGGGTCATTGTCATTCAAGGATATGTGCAAAGAACTCATATTCTCTCAGATTTCAGAAAATATTTGATCTTGAAACTCACAAAGAACACTTGACTGGCCACATGCAGTACTTAAGCTGTCGGAAACCAAAATATCATTTGTTGTTGTACTTTCACTGAATCTCCTGCTTCCTCTCTTCATCAGCATCATTAAAGCAGAGCTTTAAATCAGATGAAGCGTCATACAATACGATACACACAAGAGAGGAAATGACACTCGGCTGATCGGTTCCTAATCTGATTAAACCACACGGCAGTAAGGGATCCGGTCCGTCTGACTGCTACTGCAGCAATAAAGAAGAATACAGACAGAGGCTGTAAACCTTGTGAGCAGTTTACATGTATTTGGTGTTAATGTGCGCTGTAGCTTACAGCGTGAGCTGATTCACAGTGTTTGCAAAGTGCAGTGTAAAATTCATGCACTTGTGAATGCTGCTACACTTTCTGCTGGTTGCAATTTGTTGATTAAGAGTCCATATTCTCTGAAGGTTTGTTTTTTGCTGTTTTACATGGTGAGTTAAACATGTCTTGAGCCCAGGCTGTTTAATCTGACTGCGGGGTAAATGAAGTTGAGGTTCACCTGAAACTTAAAACTGTTAAATAACCCACCTAGGCTTCAGTTAATACACTTTATTAACTTTGAAAATTAGAATTTTTAGTCCTCTGAAATTTTGTGTATTACAAAATAACAGCTAGACAACTGGGTTTCATTCTCAGGTTACATAATACTGATGTTATTTTCAAACCTATTGGTGTCTAATTCTGCAGTAGTACATTGTTTTGGCTTGTTTTCACAGGCACTGCCAAACAATTGATTTTATCTTTTTAATAAAGAGAGTTGTGGGGGGAGTTATCCTGCTGTTAGGTGCACTAGACAACATTCATATGGGGCATATTATGAGGCATCATGACAAATAACCTGTGTTATTGTTTCGGCATGAGGATGTTTTTTACCTGGAGCTCCAGGGATCCATGTGAGCTTGGCCAGACTCTCAGCCTTTCGGACCATCACCTTGATGCGCTGGGCCAGTGTCTGATACTGCAGCAGGATGAACAGCTGGCCCAAAGCCCGTGGCACACACACCGAGCTCTTCCTGTGACTCAACGATTCCTGAGAACTCACACTCTGAGGGTGGGATTGAGGATAAAATCAAGAGATAAGAAAAACATGTCAGGGATGGAGCAAAAGGAGGGAAAAGTGCCCTCTTTCACACCACAGATGCTGCCTGCATCTAGAAAATCTAGCAAAGGGATAAAGAAGATTTAGGAAAAACCCATTTACTGATATTTTCTGTATCGTTCTGTCAGTGAATGAGTCAGCCTTAGCACTGCTACTGTAAGGATCAATGCTTTATTTCCTCCTCAAAGGATTTTGTAATTAATGCCTTTTGAAGCAAAGAAACAGTAGAGATTTTCAGTCTAAATCAGTTTTTCTTCATCTGAAAAAATGTAATTTGTTTTCATTTATTAGGCCCCTTGGAATGACCTGTACCATATTTTCAATCTGTTAAGGGTATTCAGTGTTTATATTTAACTGTCAGGATTTAGCATTGGTTGCCAGTTTGATCACTGATCCCTAAATAACACAGATGTTATATACTTAATGTGTAAGTGTGATGTTCATATCCCTCTGATTTTAATGTCAAATCTCATTAGCTCGCATTGTTTGGAGTCCAGTGAATCACAATCTGCTGTTAACTGGTTGAGATTTAGCCCGCTAGCCGTTTTCTGTGGCCGGGCAGCAGAGTGTGAAGGTGATTTCATCCAACAAGTGAGTTTTTGGTTCACTGCCTCTGTTTGTCTCAGGCTCTTCGCCTCAGAGACCATCAGTCACACTAATGCTGCCTTTTTAAAAGGAGAGAAGTTATTTTGCAAACACACGTCACTGAAAAAACCTTAAAGCTATAGCAACAATTATTTTTTATTATTTTCAAAGAAGTTAAGTTTACTGACCCTTCATCAAACTGGGGTTTCCAGCTGATACTGGTTAGTTTATTAGCTGTTATATTAGCATTTGTTGCAAAAGCTTGATAAAATTATATCTGTGTAAGAAACATGTTTCAGCATTAATAATGGTATTTAATTTCTCTTCAACTGTGTCTCTTCTAGATTTTGTCTAAAACAAGCAGAAATGAGATTATTCACTTTCAAGATGTTGTGAAAAGCTGACTGTATCACTGTATCCTCTCATCCTCCAAATATAACTTTGTTCAAAAATACCTACAGTAAATTCTTTCATGTTAAAACAATGTTGAAAACATTCTTTACATTCATTAAAAAAATCTACATGAAATATTGGTTTATGTAAATATCTGGCTCTTATTTCGCAGCAATACTACAGATGTCTGTTATTATTTGGTAACTCTGTTTACTGTTTACTCCAGATATCCTGAGTTACATAAGAGACCCTAACACACTGATTATGAGTCATTCAGTGATCTTCAAAGCATAGAGGCCTCAGAGGAGAGAGGAAAGAGTAATACAAGACACAAAGACCTCTCCATATGATTTTACCATTACTAATAAAGGAACAGTTGACCATATATGCACACACTTTTCAGCAAAAAGAATTTAATCCATGCACACGCATTGTAGTTGCTCAGTATACCAGTAAGTCTTACAGCTTGAAATATTTTAAAATTCTTTATTAATTTCTTTCTTGAAGATTTTCTTAGGTTGCCACTTTCTAGTCAAAGACTCAACTCCAGGCTGCTGCCACCTGCTGATAATACAGTGAATCACAGCGTAAAGGCTGAACATTATGATACAAATGAGACTATTATTATAAATAGTATACTTGCAATGTTACATCTGGCCACTGCTGGCAGCACTGAGTTTAATACTGCTAAACTGTGCTCTTAATGGAGGAAATCCTGTGTCATCTTTATTTAACTGTGGCTTTACATATTACTTTTCCAATAACATCCGAAATGCTTCCCATTAGGTGTGTTTGTGCCGTTAACATTGTTTCAGTAAGTATTAATGCCTAAGTGATTGAAACCTCCCGGTCAGTTTAATTTAATTTGAGATCAAATTGAATTGTTTTCCTTGTGTGATTGTGGTGATAAAATAATCATTTATGTACAGCTGTGGTGTTCAGCACACAAAGCACTGGACTGTGACCCCACACCAGGACTCACAACCAGACTCCCATTTATGGTTTAATTTTGGCAAGAAAATGCTGTGATTAAATAAGGTCAAAGAGACGTTGTGGTTTTGGTTAAATGTTGATAAAAAATAGAGTGTATCAAGTCACTTTTTCTGGAGTAAATCAGCTCATAAAAAAACTTGAATCATAATATAGTCTCTAAAAGTGTAAATTGTATTTTACAGTTGGGTGGTTTCGCATAAAACAAATGTCTTATGAGTGAACTTTTTACTAATCCATTTTTTTTCTACACGTTGATCGAAAACCTTGCCTCACAATGATTTAAGAAAATGTAAACTGTTATAAACTGACTTCAAAGCTCGTATATTTGTTTTATATAAAAGACCCTTTTTAGGAGACAATGTTAGCTCATTCACCATGAAATAAAGTCCCAAGTAAACTAGAGACAGGTGAAGAAATGTAACATCCAGGAAGCTTATAAGAACCAGATGTTCTTCTCAGGACATGCTGAAGCCACAGAGCTAAACAGAAATCAGTGGGCGCTTGTGTTGCTCTCTGCTTTTTGAAATTGTAAGTAAGCTACTGTAAGTACTTCTTTGATAAGAGCTTAATAATAATAATAATAATAATAATAATAATAACTCAAAAATAATGTTT
>JAPZDV010000233.1:0-13643 GCA_029814665.1 Acanthurus lineatus
TTAAGAGAGAGAGAGAGAGAGAGAGAGAGAGAGAGAGAGAGAGAGAGACAACCACACCTAGATAGCCAGATGGTAGGTCAATACAAAAATCCCCTGCTACTTAAAAGAGTTACACAAATTTCTCTCATATGCCTGTTTACCCTTAAATGACCTCTCAAAGTGCTCATGGGGGGAAAAATAACCTATTATGTTGTCATTACTCTTCCCCTTAGCTTAACATTTTTAATTGCCTCCATGACTGGTTTTCATTCAATAGAAAACAAGTAGTGACTATCAAAATAAGTAATTGCAATGAATGAAGGGTACAAATCAACACCACTTTTCCATTTTTATGTTTGGGTTTGCATGCTTGGCTACATATAGACATGATTTATGTAATAATTTTGTCACTGCATTTACTGTTGAGTACCCTCTACTAACTAATTCTCAAATGACAATGATTCTGCTCTTTGTGTTATCAAGGGGGGTGTTGAGGATCGTTACCTCTGATGCTGATTTTACTTAATTGACCACTGCAGGGCTTCGGTCAGAAAGCAGGCTGGACATCAGTAGGTTTTATATAATTTACTGAAAACTGCAGAACTGATACGGTGGTGCATTCTGGGTACAGAGTAGTTTCTGAAAATATATAAGAAATTAAAGGACTGATTTATAACTGCATACTGCTGTGAAGTAAATACAATAAATAAACATTTCCCATTAAATAAAAGTAAATTAATATCAGTATCAATCACCAACTATTCATGAATACTACTTTACTCTGACTCATGTAACATATACACGTAAACTGAGGTTAATATGAAGGCTAACGGCCGTATAAACAACTTAACTAGCTTAACTGATATTAAATCGCGGTCATTTTAGCGAGCAATAACGGACATTTCAAGAATGCAAATACACAGTAGCAGCTAAACAACACAATCAGAAGAGGTAAGTAACATGTATGGACTCACTCCACATAACTATTTATGTTACTTACTTCATCAGTGACTACTGCACTGCTGTAAAGTAACGAGCGGAGAACGTGCCGAAAAGAAAGAGGACCCGCATAAACACGTCTTCACAATAAACTCACTTCAAAATAAAAGCATGTAAACATAAACGTAAATATTAAACAAATTTATATTGAATCAATTTACCACAAACACAGTTAATATTGAGCTTTAAGGGTTAGGAGCTCATCTGGACTAGAATCCTGGGGCACTTTGTAATTTTGCCTGTTGTTAATCCATCCTTCTGTCTTATTCTTTCTTTTTTTTTTTTTACCAGAAACAACTACAAAAAGTGTTATTCATGACAAACTTTATCACACAAATTTGCTGAAATGCAAGATACTCTTCATATCAATAGTTTGGTTACTTTTCTCACTGATATAACATGATACCTTGTCACTCTGTTGGCTAACATTTCAACTGAACTCAAAGTATCCATTCAAGGGGGAAAAAAGATGTCTCAAGTCCTAAATGGGAGATGCAGCAGGCATAGTGAGGACCTTCTCCACCAATCACTTCACCCTCAATGTAATGGCTGATCACATTAGTTTTAGTATCAGTGACTGTGGGTCTGAAAGTGGAGTAATTCAACCCACTTAACATGACACTCATATTTTAGAGCTATCTTTATCCTGGATGAGCAGGGATGCCAAGCCTTTTTCATTTTTCCAAAAGCCTGTTCCAATACGCTGTTCTGTATTTGATGCGAATGTTTCTCACATTAATGTGTTGATTATCAATTTTATCTATATAAGGTAGGAACCTTTCTGTCTAGGTAGGGTTTCCAACCTGAAGGTGACAAACCAGTTTTTGACCTCTGAGCAACACGCTGAAAGTTACAGTATGTACAGACGTTGATTGGGAATTATGCACTTTAAGAGATTTGGATATCAAATAAAGAAACTGTGTGCATCGTAAAGCAATAGGAGTTTGATTTTAATTAATCAGACGTAGGTAACATAGCGCGTCAGTTAAGTTTTCCTGTTTGGATCCCTCAGTGGCTTAAACCATTGGCTTAGCCTCTACATTCACTTTGTAGTTTTAATTCAGTGGAATCTAATTTCGTGGCGTAGTGCAGTGTGTCGGTGCGTGGCGCACCCCGGGCAGTGGTAATATCGTCCGGCTCACCACCATGCACAGCCAATTTGGCAATTTGGTAGACCAGGCTGCACCAAGATGGGTGTGGCGGCGCGCCAGGGGGAGGTGTCCACAGATTCAGCTTGGCGCAGTGACAATTTCGTGCCAAAACAATGGTGGCGAGGCGCAAGGCAGGTGCGCCACGCCTGCGCCTGGTCTACAAAAATAGAGCCCAGTGTCTTCACTAAAATCTCAAGAAATAGTTCCCTCTGACTGTCTGGACAACAGAATCCAGAAGAGTAGCAAGGAACAGATAAAGATACTCATATGCTTTACTTGGTTGTCTCAAGTTATTACCATCTCCCTATTGGATTTTTTCCCCCCTGGATCAACATAAAGCTGCAGACCCTGACAGAGTTCCAGAGTGGACACTTAAGATTGTGCTGAACAATAAGCTGAGGTATTAATAAGTATTTTCAGGTGTCCCAACTTGACAGCTCAAGTGCTTGGATGGCGAGATGTTTTTTCACCATTTTCCCACTGCTCATATAGCTGTGTTCACCATTGCCACCCCACGTCACCAGCGCAAGTACTGAAGCCTACGTTGTTACCACAGCAACCCATGCAGATAGGTCAATATGTGCACTGATGTGTGGATGCAACAAACCCGATTCACTTACAAATGACAATGCAGATGGTAAAGCTTCAAGATCCGATTTAAGAAACAAATCTGTTTGCCTGCAGTATGAACAAGGCTTAAAATCTTTGTCCATAGTGTGGCTGTATTTGCCTCACTGATTGACTAGCTGATTGCCCAACTGATTCCTCATGTCAGGCCTCTCTTGATTGGCTATAGCAGGAGCCTGCCAGTCTACTTGAGGCTGGCATGAGTAACATGTAACCGGCATTGATGATAAACTTTTTGTTTACTCACTCTGTCACTTTTTATTTTCGCGCTATGTAAATAAATTAATTATATTTTCTACATCCAAGAGCCTCAACTTTTTAACCAGTGTGCAGCTTTTTCACTCATTGTTTCTCCAGTTTTTCTGGTATTATATAATATTAAATTCTTTTCTATCATAATACATATTCTATTGTATTCTATTATTTTCTATTTCATTTGATTATATTCTACTCTATGCTGTTCTATTCCATTCATATAAGCAGTAAACAGTGCAACTGAGACTATAACCATTCTATTTTTGAGGTGGTAAAGAATCAGCATGGCAGCAATGAGGGGCAAACCATCAACACAACAATCTGTTAGGTGGAGAGACAGAGATATGTCATGTATGCTAATGCCATTATCAGGGACACAGGGCATCAAGAGAAAAACAAGTGACTGTGTGTAAGTGTTATCAGAATATTTTGCTCCTGTTACCTTTTCAAAATTGAACAAGACTAAAGGCTTTAAACCCACTGAGTTATTAAAACCAAACAGTATTTTTCCTTGGCACTTATATTTAATAGAGAAACCTTATATTTGCGAAAATATGATCATCATAAATAATATGGGTATTTTTTTAGGATATGTTTATTTTTGAGTAGACACAGCCACAACTATGTGACTTTATACTGGATGTACATACACCTACTGTTAATCAGCTGTTGTGTAATGTTGTTGGAAATGTAGTGGGTGTGTATGTCGTTAACCTCAGCAGTAGAGAGAAGAGGAGTTTTGTTGAATTAACAGCTTGTCCCTGAGTGTACTGGTCTTTTACAGGGCCTGACAAGCCAACTCCAAATGGCTTTCTTTCCCATGAGACTTTTGTTTTTATAGGGCAGTCAACAAACATCACTTCCGGTGAGGCCACAGGAGCCCCATTGCTTTTCTGAGCCCACTAACAGGCAAGGCCCACTAGCCGGCAAGTTAGTCTGTGCTGTTTCACATTTGGCTTCATTATAGCTGGTCTTCCCATGTACACATTAATGAGACTTATTGCGTAAATGTGTAACAACATTTAAGCCTGAGGTTAGGATTTGACAAACATTAGTGACTGACTTCAAATTTCATATTTTTATTTTCTCAAGTACTCACAGAGCATATTTACATATGTTGTGTTGACAGTGCACTATTTTTTGCAGTCGCAAAAGATTATATTTATGTACTTATTTTTTAAGGGCATTGATAAAAGTATGCTCAAAACATATTAAATAGAACCCAAAGAACTCTCTGCTTATCATGGTTTGAGAAACCTTAAAGGGATAGTTCACCCAAAATTGAAATTTCACACAATTTTCACTCACCTTTATCACCCTCTTTATCTGTTTTCCTGATAAACTTGCTGAGCTGACTTGAGATTGACAAAATCCAACAAAACTGCTACAGTTATCAGATATTAATATGACAACTTATTTTTCTATTATCACATAGTACCTTATCAGAATTAGTCTCTTCATGAGGAAAACACTTGAGAAGATGCAAAACAATAAATTGTGGCTTTCAATATGATCAACTGTAATTTAGAATAGTCAGTGTGGTAAAGGTGTTTAGACATGCAAGACACTAATAGTCCTTTAACATGCAGCAAAATAAAACAGTATTTTCCCGAAAAGGACACTAACTTACAAATATTTGAGAGTTGATAATGTTGTTTTCTCACTACAGACGTGCCTACTTATTTTAGCTACTTACTCCTCTTTGCTTTTGTTTTTGAAACCATCACTCATTCCATCAGACAGGAGGAGAAATAGGAAATCCATATATACCTAATGTTTTCATTTGTCAGCACATCTGACCAACAATGAGAAGTGGGATGGAGTGTTTTGCTAGTGGGCACACACAATACGCTGGCACTGAAAAAAAAACATAAATTCTGTTTTAGTGCAAAGTTTAGCATTTCAGCACTGTTATTTCAGTTGTACACTGTCAAACAGCAGCCAAAAAAGCATTTTACAAAGTGCAGCTCTACTGCTTCTGTTATTACACTGATGTTTTTATTGTTTTGTTAAAAACTAAATTTTTTCTCATATGGTTGATGTCCTCAAAATCAGCATAAATTCTCACTTTTCTCATGTTGTATCTCTCAGTGCAGATAGTTTTGGTTTTATTTGTCTGGCTTTAAATAAAAGTTTATGCTGAAGTTATTAATTAATTATCAGCAACTCATGTTTCTAGAAACAGTTTCCATAAGCAGATTAATAAAAAAGTACTACTAAAAAATTTTAATAGTTTTACTCTCTACAAGAGAAAGAGTATTATATTACTGACTTTTTCAAAAAGTCATTTCCAGCATGTGAGTGAGTTGGTTTTCATTAGTTTTCATTTCATAGAGGAGGCCGTGAAACTGGTTTCAGTGAGACAGTGTTGTTCAATAACAAAACTTCAGCTTTTACATGTGGCATTTACATGGGGCTTGGAGAAAACCGCACTATGTCTGGGACATACTTTGCCGCATTCCGGTGGCTGTAGCTCACAAGGTAGAGCACATTGTTTACTTATCAGAAAGCTGATAAGTCTCCTCCAGTCCTCCAGTCAAGACACTGAACCCCAGGTTGCTCTCAATGGCTGTTCCATTGATGTCTGAATGTGTGTGTATGAAGTCCTAAACAGCAGGTTAGCTCTTAGGTTAATACAGAAGCCACCTGCCATTGGTGTTTGAATGTGTGTGTGTGTGACCGAGTGAATTTTGACTTGTGCTGCAAAGCACAAATACAAATGCATATAAATGTGTTCCAATTACTGTTTTATCATTCCTTTATTAGTATATCTTTAAAGAAAAACCTACTCCACTTTAAGTCCAACTTGAAGGTTAGTGAATCAGTGTGTAGGAACATGTTGTACAAAGTGCAGTTGAGTTAACCAAATGGATCTCAATGTTTGATTTGACTCTGAAAAAATCGTTAACATATAATCATTTGCATGTCACGGACTGAAAAGAATAATTATGAGCCTGTGTGTGGGAGACAAGGAACAGACAAGGATTAGAAAATACAGTGAGGTAAGAACAGAAACTGAGTTGTGGTGCAAGAAGACAGTGAAGAACTCACCTTATTAATGACTGACTGGTGCGTGTACATAATGAGCATTAGTTAATAAAATCTAACAACGTGATAACATCACTATACGATACAGAGGTAACTATCATGTATCAGGCTATAATACCGACAAGATTTTTACTAAATACTGTCTTGCCAGATTTTTTTAGATATCTTTTAAAAAGCAAAGACTGACTTTGCCTTTATTCACAATAATCTCAACCTGAAAAAAGGGAACAAAACATTTGTTCTGGTTTTCCACTTTTGTCCCATTGGAAAACATGAATGGTATAACAGCACTGGCCCACTGCCTCAACAGTTGTTCTTTTGGCATCTGGGGGGCATCAGTAAATTGCTATGATGTATAATATAATCTATGACTTATGAAAAGAACAGCCTTTTCAGAAGCATGCATAAAACAGCCGATTTTTACTCCTGAATTTGTCTTGTTAAAACACACAATTCTGAACTAACTTTGAACAGAAATTTTCAGACATGGTTTTACATTTAGTAAAGGATTTAACATGCGAGTTGCTTTTTAAGTCATCAGTTATCAGTGGGCTACACATAATGCATAGTTTGATTTCAATTTGAAAATCAGTGTTATTTCTGTGTTACTGAACAAAATTGAACTGATGAACAGACAGACAACCTGAAAACTCAATTGCTATGGCCATGGCTGTTGCTGGAGTGGAGCCATAAGAATGTGTCTGGATACCCCAAGTATGTTGCTCCTGCAAGGCCATGGGTTAAAAACAATGCATTGCTATTTGCAAATGGAACTACTGGATGCATTCACACTTATAAAATATAACTGGTCAGATTTGATCCCAAGTGGTCACTTGATATGCATGTAAAGACACGTTAATGCCATTTGTAAACAGTTCTTAAAGTGTTTTTTGAAAAGGGCTTAAAAAAATGTCTGTGTGAGAGGTGTGTGTGTGTATAAATTTGTAGTGTTTTGGCCAGCTGCTTACACAATGCTGACTTGAGTTGCCTGTAGCCCAAGCAGGAAATTCCAGCTCTGTATGATGTTGTGGCACCTTGAGCCATAAAATGTCCATTTTTTCCCTCCTCTCTCACTCAGTTCACCCCATTTCCCATCCTGCTATTTAAAGCCATCTACCTTCTTTGGCATATTTATACTTCCTTGAATTCTGTACTCAGCTCTTCTGTGAACTATGTCATACAAGAATGTTTACATGTTTTCATGTATATGTTGTGTATGAATGTCTTAATTCCAAATTGCTCCTGATGGAGTTTTCATTGGTGTGTGAATGTATGTATATGTGTTTCTTACTCATTGTTCGTAGTATATACAACAGATCCAAACAGTCACTAGCTTAATTTAGGTCACTATTTAAAATTCACAGATTCTAAAGTTTAACACAGGTACATCACAAAAAAGATTACATCACTGCAAGTCTGGAGGGACACTGCTGCGATCATGTGATTAACTCAGCATACAGCCTCCCTCCAACCAAGTCACTGTGAAGGTGTTTTCTGGGTGGTCTACAGAGTTATTGCTAGTTTGATGTGCTCAGCATAAAGACAAGTAACACAGCAGGGATAAAGATCTTTGGCAGGAAGTAGCACGTTTGACAGGCATAAAAAAAGAGCTTCAGACTGGCTAAACTTCTTCCTCTTCTCTATTTCACTTGTCGACTGCTTGATGCTGAACAAAATTTTGGAGCAGGTTCCGATGGCACTGTACATGAGAACCTGAGAGAGGCCACTGTGAAGTGTAAAGTGGAAGAGGAAGAGAACGATCATTATGACTGGTAGTACTAAAACCAATAACACAGCTCTTAGAGTGTGAAGCCTGTACAAAATTAAAAAATGTGTTAAACACATACTTAGAGAATGTTAAAGTATGCATCTATCAACATTAAACAATGTTATGTTTCTTTTAGGCTGGAAGAGAAAACCTCATGTCTGTCCATGTGAATTTAACCTTGGGCTTTTTTGCAACTGAAATGGGTTGTCAGATTAGTATGGCAAGTTGATAAGCTGCCGTAAGGTGATAATAACCATAAGACTAACTGGGTCCAAGTTGAATGCATTGTGCTTCTACTATGCATTTAACTTTTTATGAAAAAAAACATCTGAAAATAAGGACAATAATTGCACTCATTTAAGGAAGCTGAGGAGCAAACAGCTCATGTCCACCATACCCTACTGTGTACATAAATGGTCAGAGCCTCATGTGCTCAGTCACTAATCTGTTGTTTTAATCTGATGTTGATCCTCTCAGTGATCTCTGACAAACTTAGGTATGTTGGAGCACTAAGCAGAATTCTAATGGGCACTGGCTCACAAGTAGGTCAGAGTCCGTCAAATAATACTTATGCCAAACATAACAAAGAGGCAACAACCTCATGCAAGGTTTCACATGGATACACACAGATGAAAGAGAATCATGTTACGTGTAAGGGTCACTCTCCTAATGTTTAAAAGAGTCTATATGAATGCACATCTACTGTGTTCATAAAAGAAAAGAGCCAATTATATACTCATATACATATTTTTATCACACACAAATAAAGGTGATCTCTGTGTAACCAAATAAGCGCAACCTATCAAAATGGCCATCTTAAAAAGTCATTCTGTCTTTTGCACTTCAACAAGCTTACATGTTGTCCTGAAATTATTCCTGATTTCTCTTTTTGTTCAGAAAACTCCTAGAAATTAATATCTTGAGTAGTATAAAGAAGTTAAAATAATTAAAAACATTTATTTTGTCTATTTATAACTAACAAAATAATGAAAATACCAGAATAAAAGCAAATTTTCTAGCCTTTGTGGTCTTTTTGTGGCTGTAACAAATGTTTCTTTAACTTGTCTAATTCCTTGATCAACCGATTAATTTTTTGTCTTATGATCAAAGTTCCTTATATAAAGACAACTTAACCATCATGTCAATTGAGAAAACTGCACCTTCCAATGAAGAAAAAAAAATAGAAGACTTTTGTCAAATTGTTTTAAGTGCCTGTCAGCAGTTCAGGGTGTCTACAGATTGAATTCAGATCACGATGTTTTTGTATGTTCACAGGAACAATCTTTGTGGTGTATCAGTGTCAAAGTGAAAGATTTATAAGACAGAGATTTCATTGGCCTGGCGTCATCATGGTTGTTAGTTTCTGTTATTTGAGTTTGGCTGTCAAGTTTCTTATGTTTTAGTACATGCTGTCCATGCTCACTTGTGTTTCCTGCTTTATTTTGGCAACCCGTGTCTTGTGTCTCTTACCCTGCCCTGATGCATTTCACCTGTGTTGATTGTTCCACCTGTTCCTCTTTGTCTTTGTCAGATTGTCTGTTGTTGCTCTCTGATTCAGTTCTTCAGTGTCCTGTCTGTTCCTTGAGCTCCTTGTGTTTCCCCCGTTTGTTGTTTTATTTTTGGTTTTTGTCATCTCACAGATTTAGCAATTTGCCCATGCAGTTTTTGCCTTTAGTCTATGCTTTGTATAAACTTTTCATTTAAGCTCCCTTTTGGTTTGTTCATCCTTCTGTTTGCATTTGGGTTCTCCTTTTGTTAACATGTGACAGTCATTTCAGAAAGCAAAACTTATCTTTATTGTGCTTGAACACAAATAGACAAATTTATCAAATTTGTTGATAAACACCTGAAATATTCCTTCAACTCTCTTTGCTTTTGAAAAGGAGATTTTATGAGTAAATGATCATGAAAATAAATTGTTTATACATATTTATAACAAGCTGCTTGTGATGAATAGTTATCTGTGCTTTATGAAAAGAATCTAAACCAATACCATGTCATGGACTTAAGACAGACTGTAGAGGATGAGTTGAGGTTAAAAGTTAAGAACATAACCTCACCTTGTCATTCTTTTCTTTTATTACAGTACTTTTTAGATATGTTGCCACGAAGAAGGCCACTGTCATGTCCTTTGCTCTCCAAATCATATTGGTTACTGAGTCCAACTAAATGAGGTTTTTCTCCTATAGCTAACTCACAAATTACATAGGTCTCCACTGACTTTTTCTAACAAGGTCAGTATTGATTTTTCATTTGCATGTTAGCAACATTCAATAATCTTTCCGTGTCAATTTCTTACTGGACTGTGACATTTTTCAGCAGCCTGGATGGGACTTTAGATAAAAAAAAATAAGGTAAACAACCCCACTAAGACTTCATTTTGACATTCTCTCATTCTGGACAAAATGGTCATATGTGCCTGTCTTTCAAAAGTGCCATGAATAATAGATGCTTGTGTCAAATCTTTTCTAAAGCTATAAACCTGGATTAATTTTAGACATCAATCACAGGGTCCAAGGATCATCATTTTTCTTGTTGTCCCAGTTATAGCTGAATTAAAGACATTCACTCATTTTCCCATGGCCTCCCACCAAGCTCTCCATAAATTAAACCTCCTCTTGCAGTGCTGCTAGACTCTCTACACAATGTGTTTTCTCAAGCAATCTCAACAAAGAGGGAAACAAGTACAGGAGGGTTCCATAAGTACATTAGGACATAACTCTATCTAATTTCTATTGATTTCAGGCACACTTCAGTTTAAATTTACAGATTGCTTCTCTGACTCTGTGAACAAAGAACAAATTTCTGTGTATTTCTCTGTTAAAATAAAAACATACTGCATATATCACACATGTACATGCATATTATACATGTTATGTAGAATTTATTAACCAATGTCTATGCGGTCACTTTTTTTTGTGCCAATGTCCAACTTTGATCCCTTTCTTTGAGGTCACTCAGTGAGTATTAAAGGGCTTGCAGGATTCCTGTAGAAAGAACCATGCATGTATCAATATGATGTGGTGTTCCTCTGAGACCTCGCAACATAAAAGGACACAGTAATGAACAACCTCATCTTCAGTACATGGCATGCAAAGAACTGTCGTCTCCAGTTTGTGATTTGCATTTATTATCATAATTTTTTTTTTAACTTTTGAAAGAAACATCTTGGTGGTTTAAGAGCACTGTTTCAAAGGTATTTCCAGAACCCTAAAAAACATTTGGCCAGCTTGACCAAAATTTATTCTCTAAATTGATAGAGGTTGAAATATTTCAGTTTCAACAAAACTGGAAGTTCAGCTGTATTGGTCTGTTAAAACTGCATTTTCTGGCAATTAAGCCCTGTGAGAACAGCAGAATAAGCTAAAAGGAGTCCCCTTGAGTTGGAGTAGGTATACAGTCACCTCACCTTACAGTGTTTCATGGAATAATTGCTGATTTAAACACACATAAGACAGAAAGCAACATTAGCATGAGGCACGTACATTCAGTTTTTGTTCTTTTAAGTTAGGCTTTCTGTTGCTCACTTGTGTGTACAATAGATACATCACACATGCTTTACTTATGTGTTTTTGAGCATAGTGGAAAAATATTTCTAATTACATGTTTTGTTTTTTTTAATTAAAGCTTACTTGAGCAAAGTCCCATAAAATAGGCTAAAATGTGTTAGCACACCTTCTGGAGAGTACTATTTGTCCTATTGCTTTTCTTTTCAAAAATTGTTTTTATTCAAATGTTTCTGCATGAAAAAAATTATTTCCTTACTAAGTCTTTTTTTTTTTTGTTTTGTGGACGCCATTAATATCTGAAACCACATTATCAAACAAAACATGAAATACTAAAGAGCACAGCGTACATAGCATACTGTTTGGACAAAAACAGCCAAGATTTATTATTTGATAATCAACATTTTTAAAAAAATATTCAATTTTAACAGTGTAAGGTAATGTTGCTTTGATCACTTGTGCAAGCAAAGATCTGCAGCCCTGTTCTCCCAGTGTCACAACTGCCTTAGAGCTCATTGTTGTATGAAGCTTAGGTTTATTAGATATTGTGACAATATAATGTATAAGAAACGTTTCAATCTGTCATGAGAAGTTCGAATCTGCAAAATGTAATGACATTCGCTTCAAGCTCTCAGCTCATAAGAAGTGTATGCTTAACTGTTTATAACTATGACAAACCCAACATGAACATCAGTGACCTGCTTGGCTGTTCACTTGATCATCTGGGATCAAGCTCATTTGGACAGACAGAGTCAATTATTGACCAGAGGCTCCCATTGACACCTATGGCTATTTATTCAGCATCTGTCACATCCAATTTCCATCCATGCTTCATTTAGAAAAGCAGTTTCAACTTGAAGCGACTGAGCTCAAAAAAACTCTGCAGGTTTTCTCTCCAAACAAAAGATTCAAATTTTGATTTACTGACCCATACTAGTGTTGTAGTACTCGAGATTGGTCTCGGTCTTGAGAACGGTCTCGAGACCACATTTTCAAGGTCTTGGTCTTGTCTCGGTATCGAACGCATTTTTACTCGGTCTTGTCTCGGTCTCGGACGACCCGGATTTTTCCCAAAGACCAGCCGAGACCGCAGCTGCAGTAGTGATGTGTCAGTCGCGAACCATCCGGCTCTTAGAGCCGGCTCTTTGAAGTGAATGATGGGAGCCAGCTCCTGATTGGGAGCCAATTTATTTTTTTCTCCTCTTTTTTTTGTTAATGCCGCACGTGATTGGTCAAGATGTGTGGTAGCATCTGTGTGTCCAAATAGTTAACAGTTCATAAATGAGATACATACAATCAGAGATTGGACCGTTTTGTCTAATTGAGATGGATCTTTGTTTTTGTACTTTATAATTTATTTTTTGCAGCACTCTGCCCCATGTTTGTATGTTGAGTAGATAAATGAAGCCATTTAAATAATAAACATTTAATATAATGTATGTTTTTACATTAGTAATTCGTTTTACACATAATTTTACATTATTTTTGGTAATAAATTTATTTAAGCAACAAAAAAATCTGAGGAGCCACTTGGGAGCCAAAAGAGCCGGTTTAGTGGTGGGAATTCCGGCTCTCTAAAAAGAGCCAGAATTCCCATCACTAAGCTGCAGTGATTTTTTTAAAAACTGCATTTGAGAGTAAAACTCCCACATTAAAATGCATCAATAAAGTTTGTTATTTTGAAAGTGTTAACTGCCCCCCGGCTGCCCCCCATGTGCCAGGGATGAGAAGACAAGGGGGAGAGGAGGGCACCGTCTGTGGCTGCGGAGATGTCAAAGTCATCTATTATAAGAGTTGCTTATTCAAAACAGAAAGCATTTTTTTGCAAATCCAGTGGAAAGAGAGAACACTCAGGAGAGTGTAATGTCTGTAAAGGAACTTTGACCGAGACGTCTGGGACCACGTCGAACTTTTATCGCCACCTTGAAAGAAAACTTAAGGAAAAGTAAGTGTCAAGCTGGCAAAGCTAGCTACAAACACAACATTAATTTAGTTATTTATTAGCTTTATGTGCTCTGTCCCTTCTTTTTTTTTTTTTTTTGACCATAAGCAAAACTTAACACATGACCAACAATTTGTCAGCACTAGCATTCTTAATATCTCAGAATCTCAGAAACTAAGTTAATATTACAGGTTAGCTTGCTAATGAGCTAGCATATGCAGATCGTTGTTACATAAACGTTAGCAGCAAAAACTACACTGAAGTCGATCTTTAGTTACAAGTTACATTGATAGAAAACAGTCAGTCTGTGTGCTTATGCTTTTATTTGATTTGGTAGGTTTCAGTCATATTTCTGCCCTTTGTCATGT
>JAPZDV010000234.1:0-13613 GCA_029814665.1 Acanthurus lineatus
CCCTCCCCTTCGTTTTGGGCGAATATTCGCGAGTTGTTTACTCGCGCGAGTAAATTCAACAACTACGCGGCCAAATTCGCGCGAGTAACGCGAGGCGAAAATTCGCTTCGCGTCCGGTGTGAACGCAACGTTCATGTTTGATTGCTGGAAGACTGTGATGTTAGACAAGTGAATTGTGAATGTAAAATTCATAAAATAACAAAAATAATATTAACTTAAGTATTTGTTTGTGGGTGCTTACTCAAATTCATCCAAACAAATTGTGTGTTAAATTAATATTAACTTGATTTTTGAAAAAGTGTCAACCCAAAAGAGAAGTATTTGGATGTTTGTGCATGCAAGGTCAGAAATACATTAAAAGAATTTTCATTTCAATTCAAAAATGTGTGCTTTTCTCACTGTACAGGTGGTGGCCCTCCTACTGAATCCCAGAGTGCACCAGTTGAATGTAAATGTGAGAACACAAATGCAACCAACTCTGACCAAGAGGCAGCAGCATTACAAGTGATGAAGCCAGGGTTAAGGTAATGTTCAAGAATAACATCTTCAACAGGCTTAATGTCATAGCACGGTTATTAATTGATTTTCTATTTGCAGGATTCCTCAAACAAATGAAGCCTCAGCCATAACTCCATCACCGGGCATGGTGGAGGCTCCACCCTTTAGGCCCTCCACCAACTGCGATCTTGACACAATGAACTTTGATCAGCTGAGGAGAGAGAAAATAAAGATGCAGATAAAAGTCCTGAGGTTACAAGAGGAATATTACATTAGGACAATAAAAAAACTTGATACATGAAAATGGTTCACTGAAGCCTGACAGTAGCACTATTGATTAAAGACAATACAGCCTCTCAGTGATCACTGAGGGTGTTTTCGGTACTTCACCCACTACAAAATAACTGAATCAATTTTTGGGGCTAGTTTTAAAGAACTTGGTCAGCCACCTCAGTTTTGAACTCCATGTTTCTCTTTTTGTTGTTGTCAAAATGTGAACACACCTCTTCTGAAATGAGCTTGCACCATCATCACACCTTTCTTTAATGCAGTTGAAGAAATTTGGGGTAATGAAATACTCTGACCCATGTGATGAATATAGACACATATCAACTTAACCACAAATCTTATGCTGTTCTGTTGCTCCTTGTGTAAGAAAAAGATTGTACTGTGCACGTTTTTTGCAAAGATGCTATCAACATGTGCGAAAATGAGAATCCACAGTAGAGTTTGCTACTCAATTTAGAACATTTAATTTTTATTGCTGGTTGTAATGAATGATTTTAAAGCTGTTGATAGCTTTTATTTGTATACTGGATTCAGATCTTTGCCCATATCATGGTGAATGTGAGGGGTAATAGTGGCAGTTAATAGATTATTAATTAATTATTATTAATTATTCAGAATATTTTTTCTGTACAGTATAAGCTGACAAATATGTTTCCTAGTCCTTAGCTAACGCTAAAAATGAGAGGTGGAGATCACTGTCTATTTTCTGAAATAAAGGAACATTCTAAAAATGCAACATATTAAATGTTTTGCAAGTCTTTGTAATTTACTGGCTCTTATAGAAAATTTGTCTTTTGAAAATCTTATATATATCAATATCCTTTCTCTGTATTCAACTTTGATAATTCTTTTTACATTGATAGTCCTAGATAAAAGCTGAAATTTGTCTCTGAAGAACATAAACAAGATGAATAAAAATCTGCAGTCATAGGACACAAACTGTAGGACACAAAGTTAGAGCCCTTCAAGGACTTTACAGAACTGAAGTCTGCAATCTCATTTTTCTTATTTATTGTTTCTTCTTTTCATGAAGCTGGATTATCCCCTTTTGTCATAGCCTCATTAAGACTCACATAGCACTGCAAGGTGAATATATCTGCACCTGAGGACAAATTGGCTTTTAATTAGGCTGTAGCTGAATAAATATCCTTATTTGTTGTTTGTGAAATCATTATGCTTTATATCAGTCTTCATTTATGTGATGTTTTGAGTGTCTCCATTTTTATTGCAATTGTCAACCTGATGCTGTAAATCTTATTTTCCTTTGAGGTCGCAATACATCATGTTTTCTGACTGTTGTTTTATTGTTTGTTTCAAAAAAATATATTTGCTTCCATCTTTATAGTCCTTGAAGGCTTGATACATTTCTTTTGTATGTTCCTGTGTGTATTTTATTTCTTCTGTCTGGTTTATTAGGGACCAAGCCCAAAAGGCAAGGTCCTCATCAAGGCCTCATCCTCATCAAAGCCTATAGAATCACGCGCTGATACCCCTGACCTAAATCCAACAATAAGTCCGCATTTTGCTTTTCAAAATTAAATTGATACCCAAAATTTCACTTTGAACAAAATCTATCTCCTCAGAGGGCACCCAAAGAGACAGGAACGGTGGGCTGCAGGCTAAAGAAGCCCAGATCCTCAATGAAAGCATAATTGAAACTCTCTGTAAAGATGGATCATGGAAGATTTTTTGAAACAATATCAAGGAATCAGTGACTATTTTGTCTGCTTCAGAGAGTTGCTGGCTTCAAATTTTAATTTTAAATTGCAGGACTTTAAGGCTAATTCACATGCTCTTTCCTGCTTTATGGAAGAAGACCCTCAGGGTTACTGCAAATCTAGTGAGGGATAGTTAAGAGAGTACTCCACTGATTTAGTATTCCTGTTTGACTCACTATAGACATTTATTAAGTATCCAGATTAAGAATTAAAGGATAATTCAGCAGCAAAGACAAAACATTCATCAATACGATACAACAAGATGGACAGTTATCTCACTTGTAGGTGACCTCGGCTTCATATGTGCAGCGCTGCAGCCTCTCCTGGCTGTAGGTGCATCCCAGGTAAGCCAGGGAGCATCTCTGCTCAAACCATCCATTCACACCCATCTGGATGTCACTGTAGATGTTTCTGCATACAAATGATTATTGATTATTAGAAAATGTACTGTGTATGAAGCCATTTTTGGGCCTTGCTTGAGCTCAATAAAATCATTCAACATTAGACCAGAGAATAATGTTGCAGTAGATGATAAAGTGTCATTTCTAGTATCTTTTTTTATCTTAACTGCAAAGCCACACAATTGGTGTTTAACACATTATGATAAATCAGATTGGTTCAGTGAATTCCACATAAAATTGAACAAAGTACTATGAACAAATACTTTCCATTCCTCTGCTTTATTTTCTGTCTGTGAAGGTCTTTCTATCTTTTCCTCATCTTTCCTTTTTTCATTGCTGCCTGATTTGATATGAGTTTAAACACAAAATGGAAACTTGAATAAAAATACAAAAAGAAAACACACTTATAATGTTTGCCATATTCTCTTCTCAGAAGATGTGTCCACAGAGGAAGGTGAAGGCAGAGCTGGCCTTGTTGTGCCGGCTGGTGACGCTCTCAACCTGCAGCTGAAGGAGCAGCTCCAGCGGTTTTGCAGCTGTCAGGTCCGCCAGCAACGTGTTTTTCCGGAGGGGAGCAGACAGGAAGCTGTTGGTCTGTGTGCCTTCATCTTGTAACAGACCACCATTGTAAATATGATGATAAACCTACATTTCTTTCTTTCTTTCTTTCTTTCTTTCTTTCTTTTTCTTTCTTTCTTTTTAATAAAATCTGGTGATGCAGGCTTGCTAGTCCCTCAAAGGAAAAAATCTGTTACTTCACATTTACATTTTTTACAGCACCAAAACTTGAGATCCACTACTAAAAACTTTGAAAGCAGAGAAAATCTTGAACGTGATTACTGGATAAATGGTGTCTGGATGTAACAGCAAAAGCCATAAAAAAGGGGCTGTTCTTGTCAGCATGTAGGAAGATTTAAATGATCAAAGAAGTCGCAGCAGCTGTGTGCATTTTATGCAGCACGTGTGTAAAATGTGCATTGTACTTGGTGACGAACATGTAGATGTTGCTGGCTAATGACAACTAGTATTTTAGAGAGGATAAAAGTGTATCTTAACAACTAGAACATCAGCACAGACATGCTAAAACGTGGGTTATGATATATGCAGTAATAATCGCCATAACTCACTAATAACTTCTTACAGACTCTTTCTTAGAAATTTTACGAATGTGCTTGTTGTTTATTTATTTTTATGCCTAATAGTTAATAGCCTGCATAGAGGTGCCTTAGTCATCCTCGACTCTTTATTTGGGGTTGAAACCAAACTAATATGATTAAGAGAGTCTTATAGGATGCTGTCGAGGTTGTGCATTTTTCGAAATCACAGAGGTGAGATGTGACTGTGGGACAGATGCCTTCAAAATGCACGTGCAGGATTCCACGGTTGCCACGCGTCCACGGGTGCGTCTTTTAGATCTGATCATAGTTGATAAACGAACAGAACAGTCCAGAGAAATTTTTCAAGATTTCACTCGACGATTTCTAAAAAATATTTGCTTCTTCCAAGGATTTCTTCACACCTGATAAAAATTAAAGACTCACTGAGATTAAAAAAGTGAAACAACCAACTTTTAACATGGAAAATGTAAGTTTTTGTATTTTACTGTCAAGACTTTCAGAATCTTCAAAGAATACTTAAGATCAAGGGTCCTTTGTTAAACTCTCCTCTCAAATCCAGTGTTACATGGCAAAGAAAATATGCAAAATTAATTAAACAAATAAGGGCAGGTTAGGGAAAGAAATACCTGTTCAGGTATACAAAAGTGTTAGGAGTGTTTTGTGAGTTTATGATACTACATTGAATCAATAGTGAACTTTAACACCAATTTCACATGTTTATATAAAAAAATATAAAGGCTAAAACAACTGACTGAGAGAAAAAAGCATGTTAAAATTACAGTTTTACAGAAAATGATGATTTATTCTGTAATTTCTTATTAAATAATCCAAATGAAGCAATTGTAGCCTTACATAAAACTATAAGTTACTTAAATGTAGCAGCCTATGTTATTTCCATCTGTTATGTGATTTTATATCTTATGATAATCTTGCAATCATTCTGATTGAAAATGTCTCCAGGAACATGCAGCACTAAAGCAATTCCGTCCAATATGATTATAGCCTAACGGTGCTGGAAGAGGGCCCCCTTTGTCTTTTAAAACTTTTACTATTTAGGTTTTGTGTGCATATATTTCTTATTCCTAAAGTGTTAAATGTAATATGTAGCAAGGTCATAGTCCAGAAAAAAAGGACATGTTATAAAAAGTGTGTACAGGAGTAAATAGGGCCCCTCATTTTTGCGCAGGGGGCCTCTTGCCATTTAATAGAAGAAGTTTTTAGGGAACAACAGAGCTCCATGAGTTGAAAAGGTTAATAAGCCTCAGTGCTTGTGAAAACTAATATTAGGGGAAAGGGACATTTTTTCAGAAAATGTTGAAAGAAAATCCGCATTATTAAATGCAACTTTACTGCACGTGTAGAGCTTCGTTCTAGTGTTTGTTTGTGTTGTTTCAGTTTGACGAGCTGAGAGACATCGACTACTGGAGGCCCAGGAGAATCTCTGCGCGTCGGGCAGCTGGTGCAGTGAAGCCTGGGGACTGCAGCAAGTGTCTCTGCTGCAGGGATGACCAGGTACGACGTGGACTAAAAATCAAAGAAACAAATCAAATCATTATTTCATTTATTGCACAAGAATTCCATGTAGAAAATTATTTAAGGTCCTTGAAGTGAAATTTCCCCTGCAGCCGTGAATTGTGGCTTCCTCTACAGTTCATATGATGTAGTTTTTTCTCTTGTCAGATTGTAAAATGTTCTGTTAAAAAATAAGAAGTTTGCTTGAGTCTGATGTCTTCTTGTTTGCTGCTGATTTTCCCACAGGCTGCTAATTTAACTTGCCACTGCCCAACGTCCTCGCAAGAGGAAGCACAGCTCCGCACCCCATCCTGCCAAACCTTCCTCTGAACAGCTGGGGAAGGTAAATTTGGTCCCATGGTCTCGATCTGTCATCCCTTCTGCTGACCTGCCATAGGCGTCAAATGTGTCTCCCAGACCCCAGACTCCCAGTACTGACAACCAGCTGACCACTGATGTGGATGACGGCCCACTAACCGTACACAACTTCTCAGTGGAAGAGTTTCAGCACATCTACCATGAGGTGGTAGATGGTATGCTGAAGTAAGTTTGTGTTAAAAAACATGACTCTTTCAATTAGATCACTATTACATTTATCAAACCATTTTAAAAATCTGTTTCAGTTTTTGAAAATGTTAACTTTTTTATTGTATATATTATTACAATTTAAAATCTTTTCCTTCTTTTACTCATAGATTCAAAAGTGGCTGCATGCGTCCGTACAGTTTGGAGCTGGGACGACAAGTTAAGCAGAAGTTGTGGGAGAGACTCGGTTGTCCCATGATGACGAGCCATCCAGAAAATGAAGATGGACTCATGCACATGGACGTCGTGTATGGCGTTGGAGTCTATCCTCCCCTTCATCATGTGGACATTTCTGGAGAACCAAGTCCAGGATGTCCACCAGCTAAAAGAGCCAAGAGCTCACGCTAAAGACAAGGAGGCAGTTAAGACTGCAAAGACTTTTTTGTACTAGTTAAATAAGACTGAACAAACTTGTAAATATTAGAAAAACAGTAGTATTTGTAAACAGTAGTAGTTGTAAATAGTTTTAGTTATAAATAGTAGAAAAACAGAACAGTTGTTTTCCACGTCAGTTGCCCTCTTAGAGAAACTCCTGGATCCAGCACCAACCTCAAGTTCCATCTGAGCAACACTGCCAGGACACAAACAGGCTCAGAGTAAATGTTTCATCCTCCACCCTTCATCTCCTCCACCCAGTGTCAGACCTAAAGTCAGCAAAGCCTCCACCTCTAGACAGCTACCACCTCTGTTCGCAAAAGCCTCTCCTTCCAACAAGAGATCTGTTCCACAGCCTCTATAGACAATACACACCAGTGCATCCACCTGTTGATTTGATCAGACAGGTGCAACATAAGCCTCCACCTTCAACCTCTATCCATTATCTGCAAATGTTGCTCCAAGTGCAGATATTGTCAGAAAGGTCTAGCATGTACCTCCACCTATGGCCTCTAACAGAAACCTGCAGTTTCCTCCACCTGCACTTCTGGTAGACAGCCGTTGCCCAACACTCCACCTTCCACCTCTGCTTGCAAAAGGGAACTCCCTCCACCAACAAATTGTTCCAGAAAACTGAAGCCCAGACTTTCATCTCCAGCCTCTGCCAGTGACCTGAAGCTTCCTCCACCTACAGTTTCTGCAGCTGAGGCCTCAACTCTTGGCTACAGCCACCTGTTGGTTTACCCAGCACCCTGTGGCTTCCTCAACCTGCAGCTTCTGATTGACAGTTAAATCCTCCACCTCCACCTATGGCAACTTCTGGCACCACCTGCAGTTTCTCCCAATGCAGCCATTTTAAATGTCATTTTAACTTTTTGTGTCATTTTTACTTTTCTCAGCCCCCTGCAGACCTTGCCTCCATCTTCAGAAACTTGAAGACTGCTGAGCCCAGACCTCCAACCACAGGTTCTGCCAGTATTGGCCAGCACAGAGTTCCCCCTGCAGCATCTTGAAGAAAACAGCACCTCAAGCTTCTGTAGTTTCCACCTACAAATTGAAGGTAACAGCCTCATCCTAAACCCCCGCCTGCAACCTGCTATATGCACCTCCAGTCACTACCTGCAGTTTCTTCAAATGCAGCCATTTTAAATGTCATTTTCTTTCAGACATCCTGAGCTCCAACATGTCTCCTTCTAACGCTCAAATGCAGCTCCTTGGTTCACCTACAGCCATATGCATCCACAAACCCCTCCTCCTGAAAAGAGACACCTTCAACTCCTACCTACAACAGTCCAACGAAGCTCATGCAAGCTGCAGTTAAAACCTAATCAATATGTTTAAACAGTTCAATTGTTGCAACATTTAATGAAGATTAATCACTTTTGAATTTTTGAAATAACCTCACTTTCAGTCAGTAAAATGCAGAATAGTAAGAGTTGTGTATTACTTTTTGAAGAAAGCACTTTTGTGTTCAGACTTGTAGTAGTGTGCATCCTCATGCAAGCTTTGGTCCCGTTAACACAGATACTAACACTTTGTTAAAAACTGTCTAAATGTCAATGTTTTATTTATTAAATGCAAATCTTAATTGTAAAGTGTAGTTAAGAAGTGACTGGAATAAATATGTGAACTGCTGCAATAAAAATGGAGTAAATTGTAAAAATGTTTTTTATCGTTATTATCAGATCTCATGAAATGTATTTGACTTGACATATCTGTTTATAAAGTGGTTAAAATAATGAAAACCAAACATATTTCGATTTTTTACACTTGTCTTGTGAACTCAGAGTAAAATGTTTGTTACATAAAAGAAGCTTGTGGCCACAAGCAGTAAACACACATACAGGTCTTCATTTCAGCACTCCAAGTAACCCAAGTACAATACAATGCAAATATTATTAATGATATTAAGTATTTTACAGTGTTTTTTCTCCAAGGGTTTGAAAAACTAATTCTCATTTACTCTATTTTCAGAGGTTTGGTTCACAGATGTGCACATGATGTCTTACAGCTTGCCATTTAGCTTACTAGAAAATAAATTTGTGTTTTTACTGAACTTATCAAATGGACATAAATGCCCTTTATTGCTGGAAATTTAACAATATCAAATAAGAGATTAAATGAAAAAAAAAAGAAATTTAAAACCAAAAATTTCACTTCGAACAAAATCTATTACCTCTGAGGGCGTAAGTGGTGCTGACCTCAAAAGCTAATAGATGACTAAGGTCACAACGCTGATCAAAAGCTCTGTAGGGTTAGGGTTAGTTCTGTATAACTTGTCATTACTTGAATCATTTGGATTTTATAAGCCCTCAAAGTTGGAGTTGCAAGTCAACTTAATCTGTGTCTTTCTATAAAAGTAAATGGGGAAAAAAGGAACTTGTGTCAAACTGAGGCCCCTGCAGACTACAGAAAACATCTGTGGAGCATTTCCCTTTTGAAGGCTGAAGTCTTGAGTGACATCTACGAAAAACCCGGAGTTACGGTTAGATCTATTTTTGAACGGTTTGCATCAGAAGAAATGCCCTCAGGCTGAGGAATCAGTTTGTAACATCAATGACCCCTGTCTTTGATATCATCAAGTGTATTGTCTCTGAAGTTATTTTGGATTGAAATATTTTTTCTTGATGAGTCTAGGTGAGAGTTCAGAGTTGTATCAAAATTGCTCCCACATAGAACATTCCCTTTTTTCTCATGAAGGGTCTTTTGTGTTGTGTTTTGTGTCGTGTTGTTGGTGGATTTATGTTTTTTTCAAATGAATTAATTCTGCACATTTTGATTACATAGACTTGAATTATTTTAATTGATCTTTCTATCTGCATTCCAAATGTAGATAAAAAGATGATTATTGCTTTTGTCAATTTTGCACAGCATTAAAATGAACACATTCTTTCAACAACTAGAGATAAGAAGGATAAAAAATGACATTAACTTATTAAAGATTACATAAAAAAGCAAAGGTTGTATTCTTTTTTATGGGGGTAATTACATGAGGAAAGTTCAATACTGATAAACTAATTTTGGACCTAACAGTCACAGCTGCCTTAGCAAACCTGTAATGACTGATTGTAAGTCACTAATTAAAACAACAAAAGACATAAACCTTTTGTGGAAAAAGTCTGGTACATTTATTTTGGTAGCCCACACTTAATTACAAAGCAATTATAGAATAAATTGTCACAACTTATTGGGAAAATATATTGTTTTGGTCCGCTAAATAAGTTAGGAAGTCGACCAATATGACCAAATTTATATTCACAAATCCTAACTCTGGAGCAAAACAGGCCAAAATATGTTCAGAGCTAATGCTCTAATTAAAAATGTATTTTATCAATGGCCTGGATGTGCAAAAAAAGTTGATATTATCACTGTGAGCTTGACAAGATACATGTATGTATTTGGCGTAAAATTGTTTATTGCAATGTTTGTTTCCTGACGTTTTTTGTTAGTGTGGACCATTCACTGCGGACTGAAGGTGTATATAAAACTTACAGTATAGTTGTATCAATAAAGTTAATTTAAAAAATGTACTGAGTGCTGCGCAGCTGCCCTCCGCTGAGGCAGAAAGGGTCCAGCTGCTGTCTCGCGGACTAAACGACACACCCACAACGCTACATGACGAAGCCGCTGCACTATCCGGTACACCCCCTGAGATTTTTTTTCTAACCCGAACCAAGTAGTTTTCATGCCAGACCTGACCATTTCGAGCTGTATCAAGGGGGCGTGTCCCGTAGCTACTGTGTGTTCACCAATGGTGTCCACAGAAAGACCTAACGTTACTTCGCTACGACAGACAACGCAGCCATTTCTCTGTCCCTCATGAAACACAACATAACCTGACATGCTGTAGTCAAGACTTTAGCTGCACACACCGTCTTAAATCTACATTAGCGATTGAAATCCGCGATCCCTGAACTTTTCAACAAATAAAGCGTTGACAAAGCAGGCTCTCTCCTTCTCTATTTGACTTCTACCCGCATCGCCAAAGCGTGAAATAGACCCGCAGATCGACTGAATAATTCCGTGTCAGTGTCACGTTTTGCCTCGATTCATGTAATTGCATGGAAGCAGCAGCTGGGAGATGTTTTAAAGGATGCTAACAATCCCAACCCGGACCAAAAAGAACATTAACAGTATGAGTTACAGACTATATTCCAAGTTTCTTCCTCCAGGTAAGATGAAGATTCACGGCAAATATAGGCATTTGAATTTTTTGGCTTTTTTTCAAAATGTTTTAGGTTGCCTGTGTGGGTTGTCCTGTCAGTCCCAGTAAGGTTTTCGGCAGATTTATGAACGTTTATTAAATTAAATTAAATTAAATTAAATGGAGGCAGTAATGTTTAGGACTGGTCTTTTAGCATATAGCTTAGCTTTACAGCTGGCTAAAAGACTAGCTTAAAATTTATGTTTGCTAAGGTTGAGTACTAAGCCTTGTTGGTTGGTGTTATAGTGATGTTATAAATGCAACAACATCATCGGAACATTACATTCTTAACACATTACAGACAGGTCAGCGTTTGGACCCGACGGGACCCAGCGGAACCCGGAACCCCTTTTTAATTATTCCACCAAACCCAAAACTTTCTGCAGCATCAACCACTAATTTCCATCACTTTGATTTTTTTTTCTGCCTTAGCAGTATAGTAAATCACCAATGGCCAAGATCTTAACCATCATGCTTCCTTCCTGATTTTTTCCTCATTATTTTTATCCTAGCCGCTTCCTCGGGGCTTATCCTTTTCCTGGACCTCATCCTCATGAATTCCACCTCATTCTCTCTATTTTTCAACAATCTGCTTGTCTTTTTTTCTTTACACTGATCACAGTTGTCTTTCTTAACAGTTTGTGCCACTGCAAATCTCATGTCCACAATCACATATCCATAGATGTCAACATGAAAACAAGCTTTCTCTACAATTATAACTACATTGGTTATGGTTTGTCTGGCCCATCACTTAAGGTGCAAGCTCTGTATCTTCTGCTGGTCTCATCAGTTTGTTGGTCGACAAAAATGTTTTCTATTTATCCACAAAGCTGTGCCCAGTACGCAATCCACAACTACAACTTTATATCTATGAGACTAAAATTTGCCATGGAGGTCAAATGTTTGTAAGGTTTCATGTGTGTGAATGGGAGTTAGGGTTAGTGTCTTAGTGTGTGTTAATGCACAAATGCATCTGCATACATGGTCAGTGCTATTGGTCATTTGGCTTGTTTTGTTACAGCTCTGCATTTATTGTAAGAGAAACTCTAGTTTCATGCTGCAAAAGAAATAACCATGTTTTTTCTTTAATTTTCCTTTGTCCAACAGCTCCTGTTGTTGCTGTCACTGTTACAGCTACATAGACCTCCATTATAAAAAGACAGCTCTTCTAAGAGCCACATTTGTCGTTTCTTTTTACTGACTATCTCTACTCTTGAGTGCACACGCACGCACGCACCCTTAAACTCTCTCTTCTATTAAAGCCCTACTGTGTTCAAGTAAGTATTGCTATTCTATTTTTTTATTTCATTCTCTCATTGCACACGATTTTTTAAGTGAAACAAGTACTTCTCTCTCTCTCTTTCTCTCTTTTATTACTCAATTTATCTCTCTCTTTCTCTAGCTATCTTTGGATAGAAATGCCAAGCCAGGGGTCAACAACTAAAAAGTGTGTGTTCTGCCATGCACAGTTATATGTAGCCTGCAAAACATGCAAGCAATGCAAGGCAGAGCAGCCACGTAAGCTCAGGCTAAAAAAAAAGATGGAAAAGTTTGATCAGAAGCGGGACAGCTGGGTCTATACCCACCAAAAAAATCGGACCACCTCTCATATCCGGGATGAAGCATACATGTTGGTACGCGTTATCTTAATTGTTTGCATGCATGCAGTTTTGTTTATAAATGTTGATATATACATTTAAATTTTGGTGTGACACATGTTTGTGTTTGTGTGTGTGTGCTTCCTTTTCAGCTTGAAAAATTGCATGCCCTGGGAGTAAGAGCTGTTCTGCTTTTGTCAAGGCCAGGAAGAAAGCCAAATGCCTGTATGACTGAGGTTTTGGCACCCCGCTGCCATCTGACTGAGACATCAAGCACATGTCTTCAAAGAATGAAGGATCTCTTTAATATCGTTATTCAAGGTGAGAGTGTTCTGTTATCAGTGAAAAACTTGATCTTGTGTTGGATGCGTTGTGGTCTTGTCACAGCTGTGGCTGCTTTCTCTCTCTTAGTGGAGCAGTAACATCATCATTGATGATGAATTTTACTAATTCAGTTAATTTAGAGAGGTTAAAAGTGAACCAGCTAGCTTTTTATCTGTTCATGTTTAGGTATTTGTGTAGGAATTTGCATTGACAAAATACAACAGGAAGGGCATAGTTTGATACAATGATACATCATTACAGTCAGTTAACCAGAGTCTCCTAATATACCATACTCACTGCCACTTTAGTCAGAGCAATTTGATCAGCTACAAAGTGCATTTACAGCGTGTTACTGGCCCAGATGTTAGTAGGGTGGACTATAATTACACTACTCAAAGTATTATTACTCTCTAAATAATTAAGTACTTCTCCAATGTAGGCTGGACTCCACAAGGCTCTGAAGGATATTTTGATGAAGCCTCAACAGGCCCATTTGAGTCTCAAACTGGACCACGAATTGCAGCTCTAGACCCGTATGCAGCAATGAGCCTGCTTGATCTCCCAGTAGCCTCGACTTCACCACAGAAGGCACCAACTGGAATTCTGACTGCCTCAACCGGACCGCTGAGGACCCCAGTTGGACAGACAGCAGCCCTGATAGGACCCTCAACACACCATGCAAGTGCTGAGCAGCAATCCCAGAACCTGGGGAAAGGTACTCATACCGATGGACCCCCGGCAGCCTCCTCAGTTCACCTTGAAAAAGGTAAGCAAAAGATAAGCTACCTGAAGAGTCCTGGAAATGAACTGTAATTGCCACAAACTTGTACTCTTGTTTATGTAATTTGAAAAAACGCACATTTAATTGAAAGTCATTAAAACACATTTTGAGTTATAAAGGCCAGTCTCCATAGTAAACTGTGTCTCAAGGTATTGTAAGTGATTATGTAGAGACAGAAATTAAAAACAAAAACATGAAATTCTCCACACCT
>JAPZDV010000235.1:0-13598 GCA_029814665.1 Acanthurus lineatus
ACACACACACACACACACACACACACACACACACACACACACACACACACACACACACACACACACACACACAGTATGTATTTGTTCATGTCTTCCAGAGGGATAAACCTGAGCCAAGCCATAAACACTATCAATCATACCACATCCAGATAGGGTTAGTAGTACACTTGTATGTATACTATTACACACACTGGTATCAGAGTGGTACTCGATATCAGCCCATACCCAAAGCCCAGGTATCAGAACATCTCGACCCATAATTACCTTTAATGTATTATGGATAAGTAGTTACAATGTGAATTACAACTTTGATTTTTATGTGATGGAAGTACACAGATCTCACATAGCTTTCTTGCTGTAGGACCCATGGAGCATGTGCACTAGAGACTCCTGACTATCCTGCCAGCTGACTTCCGGTTTAGCCCTCAGCTAACCTGAATAAAAATCAAAACACTTTAATCTTGTTGCTCCTCTAGACATTCAAAGTTTAGAAATTCAGACCTAAATCAAGTTGTGATGGCAAAATAAGATATTCAGCAGGGATTACAAAGATGGAAAAAAAATATCACTGCATTAGAATCGCTTTTTTTTCTTTCTTTTTTTTTTTTAAATGTTAGCTTGAGAAAAAGCTGTGAGAAAAAAGCCTGGCACCACTCTTTGAGGTTAATTGATCACTCTAGCTCACAGAAACTTTGAAGTTTACAGTAGACTTTCTTCACTAATGACTAAAATCTGTTGTTTATGGCAAAATAAGATAAGCCTTGGTGAAATATTTTGCAACATGACTGCACATTGCAAAAAGAAAGATATTGTGGCATTTCAATCATAGTGCGTTTGATGTCATTAGAAAGCTCATAAATTGTGCACTGCCATACCAAACATGTTAAGGAAGACTAAATAGAAAAAATTATCTCAAATCTATATATCACAACTTGCTTACAGCCACAAAAAATACAGCCTCTCATTTTCAGGATGGTTTTGTGGATTTGGTTAAACATTATGCCTGCATATCTCCTACCAACCCTAAGTAATATCACTAAGCACAGCTGTGTCTGCTCCACTAACCATATAAGCTGGTTAACTTAAGTTACTAAAAGGTATCAAGGGGACTTGCAAGCTTCAACAGTAAAGCCTTACTGTGTTCACAACCAGGCGAGTGTAAGATTGTTAATGTGAGTAAAATACATGAAAGTTGATGTAAAAACTCGATTACATGCGTCTTGTTGGCTAGTGGGAATGACGTTAATTCCCTGGCATGAATTGCACAACTGGAGCAGGTTACTTGCGCGAATGAAGCAAGTAAACCTAAAATATTTCTCACTTTTAAATACACGTGAATGAAGCGAGCCTTGGCGCCAGGCTGAATCTGGCTGAAGTTTGAAGCAGCTCTAGGTCAAAAGTCAGTGGTCATCCAGATAAAAAACAGTATATATAGATTCACTAGTGAAATCTTACATTAACCACTAAAAAAGTTTTGTATCTTTGCCCTAAAATAACGTTTAAAACACATTTTTTTTCCATAAGCTATACCTCTGCTTCGCATGCATGTTATTTCACGACACAAACTTCTTTACGGTAACATCCAAACAGAGCTGTTGAGAGAGACTGTGTGCCATCATCATCATCATACTGTATATGTGAAAATGCTTTTGCTAACCTATATGCTATGTTATAAAGTCAATACTGTTTACTGTGGCTACATAAGGATGACAAACACTTCATTTTCAGGTTGTTGGTTGAACAGAGGTGTCACAAAGCTCTACTCTGTGCATTCATAGGTGCAGATACACAATTCACTTTCTAGGTCGTCAGTTTAGAAATTAAAGAACAAATGAGTGATTTTAAGCAGGGTGGGGTGGGATATGTACGTTTCACTGCAATCTTTGCCGTTACTAACTTCCAATAGAGTCCCATTTAAAATGCAATGAATGGTCTTTCTTTTCTGACTCTTAAGTCTCTTACGTTAGGGTACAACCTCAGCTGCTAAGCTACTGCTAAGCAACACTGTTCAGAGTTTCTTCATAATCCAGCTCGTTTACACTTTTAAAGAGGACACACAATCGTGCCAGCAGTGTCTGTGTGTATAAAGTTCAGCTGGATCATAAAATATCCAAATAATACACACTGTTGATGCTCTTTCCTCTTCATTATTGTTATCCTGTCAATAATTCACGATGACCAAACTGGATTCATTTAAGGTCAACACTCTACTAACAATGTCAGAAAGCTTCTAAATCTGATCAGCATGTCGCAGTGCCACAAAAAAGAAAAAAAAAATTGTTATGTCGCTCAAAGCAGAAATAGCTTTTGACAAAGTAAACTGATCCTACCTTTTCGCTGTCCCTTGGCTGCTACAGTCGCCCCTAATGTGTTCACTTCTCAAAGTTTCAATCTGCAGAGGGAAACCACACAAGGATACCCACTCTCACCCTTACTGTTTTCAATTTTCATCGAGCCGCTAGCAACAGCGGTTCATTAGAACACCAACATCATAGGTATCCGCTCCTCTGTCTCAGAACACAAAATTAATTTATACGCTGACGATATTACACTTAATCTACAAGAACCCAAAACATCACTACAAGAAGTATTTAACCTAATAACTACTTTTTCTCATCTTTCTGATTGTTCGATCAACTGGTCAAAATCAACAATACTTCCAATAACATAGAACTCATGGAATACTGCCGACCAAAACCCACACTACCCTCACCCTACAGGAAATATTAAATATCTGGGCATAAATGTTTCACCAAAATTATCTTAGCCCACTTGAATTTCAGCCTGCTTCTGGACAAAATCTGTGGCGACCTGAGGCACTGGAACTATCTTCCTATCTCCCTTCTGGGGCATATTGCCACTGTTAAAATGAAAATCTTACCCCAAATCAGCTATCTCTTTTCCATGATTCCATTCAAATCCACATCAAAAGGTTCCAGACATTGGACTCTGCTATTTTAAATTCTACTCTAAGAACAAAAAACTAAAATCAGTTTATCTACTCTTCAGAAAAATAAATCTGAAGGGGTATTAGATGCTCCTAACTTCATATATTATTACTTAGCTAGCCAGTTACAGTACTTCACCAAATGGTTGCAAATGATGACTGTAATTCTTGGCTAGAACTAGAGCAGTTAGACTGCAACAATATTAAACTCTCTGACCTCCCTTTTATCACTGTTACATTCAAACATCATAACTGCTTCAAGGAGCCATTGACTGCCTGGTAGAAAACTATTGAGATTACAGACACCCAAATAACCCCGGCATAACCCCGACTTTAAGAGTGACAAAAAACCTCTTAGTTTCAGTACATGGCAGCAGAAAGGAATTACGGCTCAACTTCATCACCTTTACCAGGACAACATACTAATTATACATACAAACTTACTCTAAACATTTGACATAAGAAATCTTCAATATCTACATTAATAAAGACAATTAAGAAGACATCTCCAATGCTTCAGAGGATATCACAGCCCCCGGATTTTGTACTACTAGACGTATCACAAAGCATTTTTCAAATAAAGAATAAATAAGGAAAAGAGATAGATAGGAAGGGGAGAGAAAGCATTCAGTGCCCAGAACACCGCAGACAGCACTTCTGGTAAACAATCACACAAAAACTCTCCTAAATCTTGGACTTTTGCTGACTAGCATTTGGTGGGGGCCCGTCAGGCACTCTGCTGGTCCCCACCAGCGAGGATGATGCCTGGTCGCTGTGGCTGGTTCCACTGGCTTCTGCGCTTAGGTGGTGCTTATTGTTGCCCATCCGGGTACCTTGGCCTGCAGTGTGCCTGGTGGTTGAGGCAGCCTCTTGAGCGTGGTGCCTTGGGTGCTTCCGCAGCCCAGGGTGGCAGCTTGGGTCACCTCACACCGCTGAGCCTGGGCAATGACTCTGTACACTGGTGAAAGTTTTCCATGCATGTTTGGTAAATGCTTACATGAATGATGGACCTGATTCACCAGCTCCTGCCAGGACACATCATAAAGAAACTAATGGGACCTGCCAGAAAGTGCACAATCACTCTTTATACCCAAAACTCTGCTAATATCCACTGTTTATTGTACTTCGACTCTTGCCTTCTGCTGGGCCATTTCCTACAATCAGGACTTTCACATTTCTGGTGACCAATACAGTTCCTCTTGTACTGCCACTATCTTGATGGGCAACACAGCAATTTCCATACTGCCTGTCTTCCTTTTCCCTTTTATTTAATTATTTTCTTCCCTTTAATACTTTATTTTTTCATTTTTTATTTCATTTTATTATTTTTTATTGTATTCTATCATTATTATTATTTTATTTTATTTATATTTTCTTCTTTTTCTTTCTTCTCCCTTCACTGCGTCCTGTCTTTCCCTAGTTTCCCCCCTGATTCACTGCAGTTTAGAACTGCCCTTTTTGGCTGACAACAGGAAACTTCACTTGATAAAGTCAGATAGGCCAGCACCAAAGGAGGGTGGATGAGACATAGACACGCAATAGACCCAAACAGTACAAATTTTGCCTTCATCACTCTCATAAAAAGTTGACACCCATGTGGTTTCAAACTATAAGTACAAATGCAGAAAAAAAACATTCATTTTTCATCAAGCGCATAGTGGGGTTGGTTCAGGCTTGCCTTGGATCAGCCCTTAGTATGCCGCAATATAGGCTTGGGCTGCTGCGGGGCTTAAAAGACACACTGAGCATTTCTCTCCCCTCTCTCTACCCCCACCCTCCCTGAAGTCTTTTCTGCTTTCTCCCCTTGCAGATTCCCCTTTCTTCCTTGAGGACTGAGCATGACTGCACTTTCTTCTGTGATGTTCATGCAGATGTCTCCATTAGTTCATTAATTTTATTATTATTTTTATTTTTATTTTTATTTTTATTATTATTATTATTATTATTATTATGTTTTCATTATCACTGTACATTCATATGTAACTTTTAAAGTATCATTACCATTACAGTATGTATTGTATCACTGGTTCTGTGCATCTTTGTGTCCCCCAACCCCTTTCTTGTTCTATCTTTCTGTCTTGTCCTCAAACTCACTCTCTCCAACACTCTATTTTCCCTCTCTCTTATTCTTCCTCTCCCTCCAATCCCTCTCTCTTTTTCTCTCTCTGTCTATCCATCGCCCTACCTGTTTCTCTCCTACTCTCTCTTTCTCCCTCATAACCTGACAGGTCCCATCAGATGGCCACCCACCTTTGAGCCTAGATCTGTACTGAGGTTTCTACCTGTTAAAAGGAATTTTTCCCTCGCTACTGTTGTCGAGTGCTTGCTCATGTGGGAATTGCACTCAATTGCTGGGTCTACATAAATTGAAATCCAGAGTGTAATCTAGACCTCCTCTACATGTCAGGTGTCTTGAGACAACTTTGGTTTTTATTTGGCACTGTATAAATTAGGTTTGATTTGATTTGATAAACATAGTATGCAACATGTAGTTGACTGTTTGGACAAGTAAATAACAAATGTGAAATTAACCGAATACAAAAAAAATCTGCCCCCTATATCGTTGTCCTATTTTGTAGCTTTCTACTTCCTGCTGCCTGCCTATCACTTCAGTGTGTTCCATGCAAATGAACTAATAAAAACAGACACATCTGTCAGTTATCATTTCACATGACTTGGTTGATTTACAATGTCAACTTATGCACTGAGTAAGATGAAAGAAAACACTCTACCTTATATTTCCGGTAGCTGTCAAATAGCCACAGACTGTATAAAAGCGGAAAAGAGAATTTTCTCCAGTCTATTTAACTACTGTTGTCAAGATAAAAAGGCGGCAAAGCATACTTTTTTGTTTTGGAACAGCAACAAAGTTTACAATGATGTGTAAAGCTTACTTGGCAGCATCAGGCACACACCCACCTCTGGCTTCAATTAGGCAGCGGCAGAATTCATGGATGTGGCTGGCCTCTGCTAATAGTTAATGAGCATTGACGACAATAATCATTACATAACATTATAGCCTCTTACACACCATGGCACTGCATAGAGTTCACATGCACACATGAGCGTGCCACAAAGGGTGATTTGAGCCAGTGGGGAAGTTGAGCAACTCCTTGTTTCTAGGCAACCATAAACAAAACTGGTCATGTGATTATGCATTTTATAGGAGTCATCCATTTTAATCACCCTGTGATAGAGAGAGGCACATGAAAAAATGTTAAGTACATTTAAATTTAAAAAAAAAAAAAGTTAATACTGTTCATAGTGAATTTTTCATTTTAAGGGAGTCATGGTTCTTGGGCCCCAACAGTTACAGACAAGTTTGAAAACATTTTACTCATGTATTAGTGCTTTAGTAAGTTACAATATGAGACCATTCTGTTAGCATGATGCTAGCAGTAAACTGCAGGATGACACAAAGTTGTTAAAATGGCAGGGATGGGGTAATTTGAGCCAAAAGGCCTACAGCCCCACTTAAGATAATTATTGAAGCACTATTGGGCTGTTATTTCACACTGCATTCTTACAATTTATCACAGATATTGTGGGGCATTTTAAATTTAAGACCAGAAGCCATCATGCCATACTTCTATAAATGCAAGACAGACAGGGCTTTAGCTTCTCTTCGGGATTTGGACAAAGCAGTAAGAGAGGTAGAGAGTGGGAAGTCCATACACGAGATGGGAGAGAATATGAAGATTGACAGAATAACTTTAAAATGATACATGGACTTGAAACAACAAGGAGAAGTAAAAAGAATAGAGGTCAAGAAAACAGGGTATTCTAATTAAGTCTTCAGTGAAGAAATTGAGAAAGAGTTTGCAAACCACATAAAAAAATTTGTTGCAATCTTTCATGGCTTAAGTGCCATTAAATGTTGCGAACTGGCATTTGAGTTTGCACACCAAAATGGAATTGATGTCCCTAAAAGCTGGAACAGAGATGGCAGGTTAGCCTTATGCACTCATATAAAAAAGAGAATTTCAATAAATAAATATTCTTCTGTTCTATTCTTCTCATACTCCTTAAGTAACTTCTCTCGGAAGAGCCACTGTCTTTAACAGGCACAGTGAGGGGCGGTTCTCTGATAATGTTGGGACCTCACCATGTGAGTAGAACAAAGAAAAGCCTTGCAAATCACACCTCAGTGTGAAATCTGGCCTGAATATGAGGCCTAGACTAAACCCTCAGAAACTCAGTTTAAGAACAGTAAATTCAACTTCCCAGAGTCCCCCAGGTTTCATACACGAAAGATGCAGTCCTCTTTCTTTTTCTACTCTTTCTCTCCCTCGAGCCCCCAGAGCGGGGTCCTCCTCCCAAGACAACTTCTCCAGCAGTCCTGCTCAATGCAGATTGTCACCCTGCACTCCTTCTTTCAAAGAGCAGCAACATGAGATGCCGGCTGAAGGATTAACCTGGAGTGAGCAAGCTAAGTCAGCACCAGCAGCCAGGACACAAAGTCTGCCAGATAAGACTTTAAAAGCAATGGTAGTCACAAACCAAAGTTAGTCGCAAGCAGCAACTTGAGAAATAAAAGAGCAACCAGTGGTTCTCAGGGACCCAGGGTTCAGAGGGTCAGACCAGCCTGTAACCCATCAGAAAACCTCACAAAACTGCAGCTTACTGGACTCAGTGTAATCACAAGCCTGCAGCTTAATGCATTTGGCAAAGCAACACACCGAAAAAGGACATCTTTTCCCTCCAAAGACTTGTTGACATAAGTGGGCATGACCTAGCATAAGCACAGCTAAGCACAGAACTATTCAACTTTTGCTACTGTTGCAATGGTTTTATTGGATGAATGCTCAACTTACCCCTCATAAGGGGCAAGTTGATCTAGAGAGAATTTTTATTTTGACTAATTATTTAAACTAGTCAAAAAGCAAAAAGCAGACAAATTTTTGCAGGGACTACTTGAACCATCATACTGGTGTCATTTGCATCAAAGGGTTTTATTTATTAAGTACTTTTAAAGCAGATTCAAAATATCAAGATATATATTTTGTATTAAAATATAGCCTAAAAATATTGCCATATTATTTATAGGCCATATCACCTTGCCCTAGTATAAATCATTTATTACCACAATGTGGGTTGGTCAGCCAGGCTAGTTCTGTCAGTAGACTGACTTTAAAGGAATTAATAGTACATTAAATTTGACGTTCATCTCACCAGTGTAAGTACGGAGTCATTTAATTAAAAAACACCTGCAACTGCTGCCTTTTGTAAGGATGACAAGGTTAAAAGCTACAAAATAACTCTGCAGACTGCTCAGGTGCTGCAATGTCCTTGCAGTTTAGTTCTTCCTTTTTTGTTTTATCAACCTCACATTACAAATACATTTCCAAAAAGTTGATTTTCATCATTGTGATGCAATGCGAAGACTCTCTTTATAGACACTGAGAGATTCATCGAAGGATTGCTTTTAACCCTGCCTCTACCAATCTTTTTTCCCAGATGTTTGTAAACACCAGTTTTTTTTGTTTGTTGACTCTGCTTCAAGTTTTTGAAGGAGGGCCCCCGATCCCCCAACCTCCCAGCTCTCAATCACAGACCACTCACATCAAAAGGAGATCAGGAGAACTAATATGTTATCAGCATTTAATTTTGTGTGAATGGCCCCTACAAATTTGTGGCAAAATGTGCCCAAAAAATGTTTTCTTTATTTTACTGTGATGGTGATGGCTGAAGTTAGGATTCAGCTACATTATTGGATAATATTTTTGCTTGTAGGGCTGTCAGTACAAAATGAATGTGAAAATAGTCATCTCTTTAGTCATTGTGTTGCTAATTGATGCAATTACAGTGACACTAAAAATGTTTTAAAAAAAAAGCTCAGAAACGGCTGTACTGCTGTACTTCTTAAGGAAACTTAAGAAAGCAAAATTCCCAGGCCAAGTTCTTGTCAGTCTCTACAAAGGAGCGATTGAAAGCATCCTGACTGGAAATATCACAAACTGGCAATGGGATGTGCACGGCCCAGGACAGGAAGACCCTGCAACGAGTGATTAAAACTGCCCAAAACATCATTGGTACCCATCTAGCAAGCATCAGTGATATCAGGGAGGTGAGGTGCCTGCGCAGAATCAAGAGGATACTAAAAGACAACACCCACGCCAGCCACAGCCTGTTCACCCTGCTGCCGTCAGGCAAAAGATACAGAAGTATCCGCTGCCATACCACAAGACTACAGAGCAGCTTCTTCCCAAAGGCTGTCTGCACTCCTCCATGTTTAATCATTTTATCTTTTTTATACAATAAATCAATCAATCAAGAGGGAACCACATTTTAATTTCATTATACAGTTTGTTGTATAATGTCCAATTATATTATTATTATTAGTAGTAGTAGTAGTAGTAGTAGTAGTATTTGTATTATTTATTATTATGATTATAGTTATATATTATTACAAACTTCCTTGTATCCTTGTTGAACGAATTGGATTGCACTTATTTAGTGCTTCTACACTACTTACAGCAACACAAGTCAGTATTCACCTACTCACATACTAATGGCAGGTGAATTCTCTACACAGTGCCAACCACCAGGCACCCATACACACACATTCACATACCGATGAAACAGCCTAGAGAGCAGTTAGGGGGCTATAGTATTTTGCTTAAATACACTGTTAACATGCAGACTTAAGGAGTCGAGGATCAAACCACAGATAGACGACCAGAACTACGGTCGCCAAAAATATAAATGATTGCCCTTTTCTTGAGGGGTCCCCCTGGAACCCTCTCAAGAACCTCTGAGAGTTCCCCGACAACACTTTGAAAACTACTAAGATAAAGTCCTTTTGAAAGAATGGTTGCTGTAATAGAGTTAGGTTTAGGTCAAAGCAAAGGCAAAGGCAAGCGCGTTATGACGGGGACACAGGCTTTAGATAAAAAGAACTGCTCCGGCCTTACGAAAGCAAAATAGGATGTTATGTTAATTTGTATACAATAAAACTCTAAAAGTCTAAGAAACGACGACGTTTGGTCTGTATTATGAACAAGGTCGTTTAGCTTGTGTGTAAACCTGACATGGCTTAACATAAGTTAAAATTACCTTCACAACCCGCGGCACCTTGAGGTTCCCGGTCTTCTCTTATGTCATCTTCACGGTTATCAGCCATAACTTCAAACTTTCTGTCAGTTCGGAGTGATTGATTGGGAATTAGACCGAGATGTTTGCTCCCAACATTTGGCGTTAGTCACTCGCCCGAACGTCTCTTTCCTCGAAGAGTTTTCGACTTCAACAGAAGAACGAGGAAGTGACACTGAAATGCACTGTAGCCACCGGTATGGCCAGCCAAGCAATTCAAAAATACATGAGCCTTTTAACACGTCAACAAACGTTGAAGGTCTAGGTATCACTGGGTAATTTATTTCTAACTGAACAATGATAAACCTGTGATTTTATTTGTTTTAAAGCAGAAAAGCTGTTTTTAATGTCAAAATCAAAAACGAAAAACTGATCAGAACCAGACACTTTTTTGTTATCAAATATTTTTGAGCTCCTTATTTGTTGTGGAATGAAGAATTAATTAGCCCACTTAGTCATGTGTTTTGTTTTTTTTTGTTTTGTTTTTTTGTTTTTGCTTTTTAATTGTAAACCAAAATCAGGTGGTCTAACTCGTTTTTGATTTACAAAGGAAAAATGAGGAAACCAACATCAAATAACCGTCCACTTGGGTTTTTTGTAATGTCCCTTTCCCATTTTGCCATTTTAAGTAAGAAATGAAGAAAGGGAAATATGTGACCATAACCTAAATATAAAGCCTACCAATTTCAAATCCAAGCTGATTAATGGATAATAATAATAAATTACACAATATTGCACTTTCCTTTTTAATAATCTCACAGTGGCTATTACATAGCATTGTGGCTAGTAAAGTAACCTTAGGAATTGTAATCAAAATCATTAAGTAAATAAATAAACCCAGACCTGAGGTAGAATGTACATATGATTTAACACCGGATAGTCTATACTTGAACTCGGCAAGGGTCAGTGTAGGCTATTTATTCATGAGTGTTTTGTATAGTACATTAAGTTTGTAATGTGTCCTAGTTTAACCACAGAAACTACTGCCTTTACGCATTTATTAGCCTAACTTAGTATTGATATTTATCTTGGGCCGCACTTGAGTAAAAGTACAAGTCAACCATGCTGATGTTTACCATCTACACCCAGTAAATGGCAGTATGAGTTAAGTTCAATGCGCATCTCCTACCTTAGCAGCCACTTGGTATTTGGTGTTCCCCATTGTTGATTGTTGGGCAATAAAAGATGATGATTAAAAATTTTGTGTTGATTGTATGGCAATAAACAAGTGACAGTTAAAAATTCGGAGGTATTTGGTGGGCTGCTTCTTTCCAGACATCAGTGGACTTGGCTTGAATTCATAGTTGCTTTCCCACAGCATCTCCATCTCTGTCTGCATCATCATTTGCCCTCAGCCCAGAAAGAAACTTTCGAGGACCTTTTAAATAGAGAAGAGCTGCATTCCAGAGAAGCAATTATTCTCTTCCTAGGAGCAGCTTGTGTGTCAGCAAGCAAACAGCAAAGCACGTTTATAAAATTAGCATATGATTGGGAGCTTCCTGTTCAGCAGTAAAGGGGAAAGGTAAGGGAAATTTATCTTATATTGCTTGGAGACTAATCTTTTGATTCTAGCTCTGCTTACTGTTGTGAAAGCTTAATAATGGTGCTGACTAAAGCCTCAGTGGTGTCTGAGATCCATTTGTAAAATCCTTTAATTTATTTAATTGGTGAAAATGCAATAAAAATGATTTTACCTCTTTTCTGTACTAAGACGACACTGGACTAGGTCCCTTCAAAAACCACCACATAAAGACTTGTCAGATCTGGATTCAAATACAAAGACTAAATATTCATTAAAACACAGTTTCAGATTTGTGAGACCCTTAGTCTTCACAACCTTTAAGTGACAGCCAACTGGATCAGATTGTAAAATATTTGTCAGATTTCCTAAACAACTGTAACAATCTTTCTGCCAAAGTCAGTTCTATACTGTCATCTGACTTACTAAAATACATAACAAAATTCAGTAGGTCAACAGCCACTTCATTTATTATCAAAAAGATACTTCTTTCTGTTTTTTAAGTACAACAGCAATATCATGTATTGGGGGTTATAATTAGACCTGGTAGATATGTGGTTCATCTTAAAAAGTCCCTTTACTTTTTAATTAAATAAGAAAAAAAGTACTCCTTAACAAAAGCTCTTATAGGTACATTATATATCTTGAAATCAGTATTTACGCCAACTTTTCATAACTTTTTTCATTTTTTTAGAATTACATGCTACTACTTAAAAGAAGACTGTATCCTCTTGAGCAATTTACTCATCAAAGGAATTAGATGATTTATGGCAAATTGGTTTGAGAAAAACTAATTTTCAGGTCAGGTCAGTACTTCCTGGCACATTACATATATTCTGAAAAAAAATGTTGCACTACATCTGTATGTCTAGACAGCTGTGGTGGCTTTAGCTCAGGAGGTAGAGTGGGTTGTCTGCCAATTGTGTATGAATGTGTATGAGTTCCTAATGAGCATGCTGGCACCTTGTGGAGAAGCTACTTGGCATCAGAGTAAGTGTGTGAATGAATGTATGCTGACTTGTATTCTAAAAGTGCTAAAGCACTAAAATTAAAACACACAGTGAATCAGGGGGAAACTAGGGAAAGGCAGGATGCAGCGAGGGGAGGAGAAAGAAAAAGAAGAAAAAATTAATAGATAAATAAATAGTTAAATATTTTTTAGTAAATCAAACAGTGATTCCTATTCTGAATATATGCTCAGGAACATATATTTTGCCCGTGGGATTAGTTTATATAAATATGGGCTGTTTTTCTTTGAATGCATTTATAAATTATCTAGTAAATGTGGGCAAACTGCAGCGGGACAGAGAGACGTTTTTATGGCAGCGCAGTTTGAGGCTAACCATTTGCAAGGGCTTAAGGTTAGTCTCTGCTTTGCGTCCACTTAACAGCTGCAAAAGTTGTGTAATCCTATGGTGAATCAGGCCCTGACTGTTTTATACTGGTGCTTAAACTTCATATTTTCAATTGAACACCATGAAAACTTTGATTAGAAAGACACAAAAAAGAAAGAGTTACTGTACATATAGATTTACAAGAGACAAATATTTAATTTGTAGCATCTCAATATATTAAATGGTCACTAAAAACACACTGAAGTTAATGCATATTTAATGCAGATTTTAAATACTTCAAAAAGCACAAGTACAGCTAATCACATTTAATTAGAAAAATGCACATCTATTAAACAAAGCAATAATATTAAAAATTCAGACACCAATTCATTATTGATTTATGCTATCAACATCATGAAAGCAACATCACTCATTAACCAATTTACTTTCACAAATCTATCCAGACAAACACATCAAGGTTTCTAACAACTGCAAAGATATTGAAATTACTAATTACTACCTGCCTTTTCATTCTGGCACCTCAGCTGAATGAATACAAGGATACAAGGAAGTTTATTGGTTATTATACAACAAATTGTATAATGAAATTACACTGTGGTTCCCTCTTGATTGATTAATTGATTGTATAAAAAAGATAAAATGATTAAACATGGAGGAGTGCAGATGGTGCATTAAGTAGTCTCAC
>JAPZDV010000236.1:0-13598 GCA_029814665.1 Acanthurus lineatus
GTGTGTGTGTGTGTGTGTGTGTGTGTGTGTGTGTGTGTGTGTGTGTGTGTACTGTGCTGACGAGTGCGGCCAGCTGCTGCTGGCTCAGAGGAAACAGTCCGAATTAAATAATTCACCAGCTGCTATTATACAACAATTACTACAGTGCCATCAAAGTTTGAAAACACACACACACACACACACACACACACACACACACACACACACTCAACATGAGTACAGTAACATAAATCACAGGCGAGATTAAAACCAGTGATTTATGTTCCTGTTGCTGCTGTTTAATTAATATTCTTATCTGCTGAGGACAGGCGGCTCCTCACAGCCGGCGGGAGGTGATTCATGGGACGTTCGGGGGTTTGAGGGGCTGCAGAGACCCTCCTCTCAGTATCTGCCTCCCGAACAGAAACCTCAGGAACTCAATTATCCAGAGAGGACACGGGTGGGGGGGCAGTCCTGGAATCTCCAGGAGCTGGAATTCATGACTTTCAAGGTCAACAGCCTTCCTGGAAACTGGAACATCAGGACCTTCCTGCTGTTTTCACGGCTGATCCGTCTGAGCAACGAGACACCAAACGCATCGCAGGGATGCTCTCACAACACAACCCCCCCCCCCCCACACCGAGACTGCACCCACACACACACACACACAGACACCGAGACTGCACCCACACAATCAACTGTGATCGAGACAAAAGTGAAAAATCACAAGTTGATTTGCTCCAAAACTTAACAGATTCATGCTCAGAAAGTCAGTTTTTTAGTTGTTTTATCTTCTTACTGCAGATAATCAAACACAGAGCCGGTGAACAGTGATGTTATAGAAGCTTTATGACACATTTTAATCTTTTAAAGGCAGATCAGATCAATCTGTGCTGTTTTAACAGGTTTTTGTAAATCTTTCGTATCATTGATGCTCAACCTGAGCTCTGTTTTCCTGCACAGTCACAGAAAACGAAGAAACCTCTGAGGATCGAACAAGACAAAGGAGCAAATACGTGAAAGTCTCAAATATCACAGCAAATAAAACACACAGGTGGGTGCAACACAAAAACAAAAGCGTCTCAGTTTGAATATTTTACGCCTTAAATCACATTTTCCTGGCATGAAGCTCATGAGTTTGCAGTGAATCCTGAAGATTCGAGCTTCGCTGCTGCAGGAACTTTAATGTTCGCAGCGTTTGTTGCACAGCGATTCATGAACCTGAGCTCCAGAAAAAAAAGCCTCCGCGGGCCTCTGATGGCGACGACGACGACAGAGAGCGAAACATTAATCTGAATAAAGCAAAACATAAAACAAAACAGAGAGCTCAGAGCTCAGCCGACGTATTCTGCTTCTGCTGACCTCGACAAATTCATTTTCATGCTTACAGAGCAGAATATTATCAGTGTGTTACGAACGGGGGAGGCAGGCTGTGTGTGTGTGTTTGCGTGCTTGTGTGTGTCTGTGCGTGTGTGTGTGTGTGTTTTAGAATTTTAACTATATTTTCATTTCTCTGGGCCTGAAGCAGCGTCGAGGGTCAACAGTCTCTTTTATCTCACTCGTGCTCAGCTGATTGATTTGTTGAATCGTCCTTAAAAAAAAAAACAACTCACTTCAACTTTGGAATTAAATTTTGAAGAGAAACAGCCGAGGAAGACGAGCGATGAAGGCTGAAGTCGATGAGGCAGAGCTTTAAATGTTTTCTTCTCACAGAGGAGTTCATGAACGATCAGCAAACGATCACATTTGTTTTGTTTTTAACGCAGATTCACATTTTTTATGGGATCGTTGTTCTACTTTTGGTTGCCGTGTCTGAATCTGAAGTCGTATTTATGTTTTTCTTTGAGGTTTTGAACATCACATCACAGCTGAAGCAGCTCTGCAGCTGCATTAGCATTTCTCTGGATAAAAAGGTTGGACCTTTACTGCAATCAGCTCCTGAATGCAGAGAGCACGGTGGCTAATGCTATCGCTAACCCTTCCTACCAACCTTTACTCTAACCAGTCCCACAGCTCGTGCCCAAACTTAACTAACCCATAGAGGCAGAGTAGGGTCAATCTTGCCAAGAAAAGCAGTGGGATCCAATAGGACACTGGATTCAAAGCAACAAACACAGAAAAAACAGAGACTTGTGGTTCTGCATGCAGCATTTCACTGTAACTGTGTTTTAAAGGTTTTAAATGAACATGTTGCAGCTGCTGCCACGTTTGTTATCATTTTAATTTGCAGAGAAGGAACCAGGACTTCATCAACAAACCTGACGAGCCAATCATTGCTTCTCACCTGCAGAGCAGAGAAACATCTCCACCTTCAACTGCTCGAGCGTCCCATCATCCTCACACAAAACTCTGCAGCAAACACGTTTGTAATAAAACACTGCTGAGATGAGGCCGATAACACAGTTTCCCTTTGGTGAAAGCTCACACAGCCAGGTGTGCACAGGTGTGTCTTTCAGTCAGAGTGCCATCATGTCAACAGATGGCGCCATTGTTGCTGCTCTCCACACTGTGCCGCTCCACCTGAAACAACAGGGAGCAAACGCTGCCGTTTGGTGATAAGAGCTGATCGGTTTTACCCTGAAAACTCGTCTCAAAGCCGAACGAACGAGGCTTCAAACGCAACATCTGCCTCTGGATGAAAGATCCCACTCTGTCACCGAGCACAGGAGCTCCGCAAGGCTGCGTGTCAAGCCCTCTGTGCGAACTCATGACTGGATGCTGAAGCAAAACACAAACAAGACCGGTAAACTTTGTTCGTCTGATCACTGCTGGCGACGATTCAGCTCACAGGGACACAAAACAAGACGACGTGTCACCGAAAACCACGAAAACAACAACGAAGATTCACGCAGACGGAGGGAAGAGTTTCAGGTTTCACGTTCTTCAGGTTCGGAAACCAACGTGAATGTCAGCAGGTATCTCACTCTGCTCGTCTCTGGTTTGTCCTGCTGCCTCAGAAAAGCATCACAGGTCATTTAAAAGCTCTCGACATGAAATTAATGACAGATTCAACATCAACACACTGAACTCTGCACTGAAAAAACACCCAAACAGACAACGTTTACTCCACTGTGCAGTATTCTCTGTTCAGTATCAGTGTAATACACACCTGTGAGCATGTGTGTGTGTGTGTGCGTGTGTGTGTGTGTGTGTGTGTGCATGTGTGTGTTTCATATTTTATATTTGAGCTCTGTCAGAAAAAGCTGCTGGATTTGTTCGATTCATGCAGAGAAAAAGATCCAGCAGAGGTTTGCAGCTGCAGCCCTGTTTCCTCTCTGTGCCGGCCTGTCTGTTTGCATCTGTGTCCACCTGTCTGTCTGTCTGTCTGTCTGTCTGCCTGCCTGCCTGTCTGCCTGCCTGCCTGTCTGCCTGCCTGTCTGTCTGCCTGCCTGCCTGTCTGCCTTCCTGTCTGTCTGCCTGTCTGCCTTCCTGTCTGTCTGTCTGTCTGTCTGCCTGCCTGCCTGTCTGCCTTCCTGTCTGTCTGTCTGTCTGTTTGCATCTGTGTCCACCTGCCTGTCTGTCTGTCTCTCTCTCTGATGCCTCAACCTGTGTGTCAGCCTGCCAGTGTGTCTCCTCTCTCTGTCTGCGGTGATAAAAATAGACCTTATCTCCTCCTGCTAAACTATTTACCGACTCTCAGCTTGAGTGCAACGGGTCCAACCTGCCAGGCAGCGACCCCGACCAAGCCGTGTGTGTGTGCGGTGTGTGTGTGTGTGTGTGTGTGTGTTTGTGTGTGTGTGTGTGTGTGAGGCCTGATAACTGGGCTGTTTATCATCTGGAATATTTCATTTAACATCAGTTTGTTAAACCACCTCAAGGTGTTTTATCTGATGAAAGGAACCACAGACCGAATGTTTGGTACAAAAACAAGATGCCCCGCCCCTTTCCATGAGATCACATGATGGTCAGACGCTCGCAGCACCTGGCGAAGGTTTTGGAAAACTAGTGGTTTTGGTTTCAGAGGACATAAATGTGTGTGAAGTCGACGCAGAGAGCAGAACGCCTCTCCGTCTTCATGTCGGCAGAAACACAACAGCTCGTCTGCACCGCCGGGGATGCATTTGTCAAAAATGTTCAGAGGATTTTTCCCTCTCACGCTTTCTCGTTCCTACTGCGATTGTTTCTCATCTGTCAGCTGAACGGGAGCTGCAGCTCGGGGGGGATCTGAAGGCGTCGTAAAAGCCCGACTGGTTGCTGTTTTCTGGCTTCCCGGCATCTTGCTCGGAGCAGCAGGAGGGAACGCGGAGCTTCAGCCGTCAGATCTGTGCAGACGTTTCGATTAGATTTGATGAACACAAAAACACCTTTAAGTATAAGGAATGAGATTTTCCAATGTGGGCACTTACAGCCTCTAAAGTGCTTCTGAAAATGGGCCTTTTGAGTTTAAACATCCTCTTCAAACCGCAGCCTCATCAAAAGAGATTTTCGGGCTGCAACTCCAATAACTTATCCGTTTTTTCACCGACAGCTGAAGGAGATTTTCATGTCGGAAACAGAGACAACGCTGACCACCAGGTGAAGGTTCAGGGTTCAACTCCCACTGAGACGATCCAGCTTCCAGATGTGTTCAGCCGAGCACTTTGGGTAAAAATATCTGTCTCTGTCCGAAGAAGATCCTCTGTTTCTGAAAATGTCAGATTCTTCAGAAACTTAAATAACAGCCTGTTTTTAGTTCGATGACGATGTAGTCTGGAAGTTTGTCTGCAGCTTTACATGAGTTTTATAAACCTGAGGAGAAAAAATCTCTTAAGCAGCAAGATGTTTTTGTTTGCAGCGCCAAAAGAAATCAAAAGAAATTTGATCAGCAGCTTTTTTGATAGCAGATTTTATATTTAAGTACTTAAAATGTTGTCTGTCTGGTTTCACTGTGAGTCACTTCTCTGTTTTGGATGGAAATTAAATATGTTTGGACTTTTTAAACGGAAAAAACCAAAGCTGAAGACGTCTCCTTGTGATGGACATTTTAAAGGATTTTATGATATTTTATAGACTAAATGACTGATTATTAATTAACATGACGCTGGACACAAATCTCTGATAACAAATGAAATGACTGGTTGAGGTTTGGTGGGTCTGTAACTTTGCTTTGAATCTCAGACGTCCAGCAGGAGCTCGCAGTGAAGTGGAGGTTCAGATATCTGATCAGAACCGAACTGATCTTCCTTTGGAGACTCTACAGGTTCTGATGGAGACACCAGGATGAGCTGGAGGACTTTGCTCAGTCTGCTGCCGTGTCGACTGGATTCCCGTTAGGAGAAAAAAAACGGCTGGATGGATGAAAACGTCTCGTTTCTAACGGAGACAAACACACAAACACAAAGGTTTGTGTAACATGAAGCCGTTTAGAAAAACACTCAGGTGGGACTGACGAGCCCAAAGCTATGACCTCATGTCTGTGGTGTCACATAACACCCGACACATTACACACACACACACACACACACACACACACACACACACTCTCACACACACACACATATGAGGCCATGTGCTGGAAGACGCAGCCCAGCGATCGATGAGTGCCAGGATGTAGATGATGTAAGAGCACTGACACAGAGAGCAGAAGGAGTCTGACTGATGTCTGACGGTTTGTTCAGCTGATTTTTCCTTTAAAATGATTGATTGATGATCAGGAGACGATCAGCGAAAGTTTCAGTGCAAAGATCGAACTGATTCACAGAAACACCAACAAGAAAATTCACTTGTTTCATCAAACGTTCATGACATTTTTAATCTGCCACGGCGACACAACAAAGACTGTGAATGTTGGTGATTTTAGTTCAGATTTCAGTTTCAGCCTTTAACACCTGCACAGGTGTTTGTTGGATGTTTTCTTTCCTGGCTTTAGGTTTTGTGTCAGTTGTGGGTTAATAATAATGACACAGAGACAAAGACATCAGAGCACCACAGACGCTGTTTGACTGACAGGCGACCTCAGAAACATCAGAGATCTTCACAGCGTCACATCCAGGTGAATCTGTCACGGAGACAACAGAAGCTCAAAGGCTGCTGAGAAGCTCATGAGCAGTGTGGATGGATGGATGGATGGATGGATGGATGGATGGATGAAGGTCCTGTCTTCTGTTCATGGATAGCTGAAATGTGAAAGGTGTCGCTGAAGAACCCGGAGAACCGTCACCAAACTGCCGTCAGCTCCACGGAGCCTCACCGCCACACAGATCATCCGTTTGTTTTCATTTGTAGCTTCATCGTTCTGTTTCTCTCTGCGCAGCATCGTTTCCAGCTGCAGCCAGATGTGAACCTGCCGTGTTACCTGCTCAGCATCGACAGCAGGAGGACGAGTTTCACACATCTGCTGAGTATTTCACCATGGAGATCAAACCAGAGCAAAAAGAGCGAGATACTCGACTGAAGTTCATCAGATGGGAACAAAAACACGACTACAGATGATCGACTCTGCAGGCTGAGAAACAGGAGTGTTTGATTCACTTGTTCATTTCTTCATTCATTCATTCATTCATTCATTTATTTTCTGGACCAATTACCTTTAAAAGAGTTCACACAGGGGGAGAAAATATAGATGCAACAGACAAGAGAAGGTTTTCTGGACCTAAACAAGCTTTTTTTTACAGAAACCAAACAGGATGAAGTGAGGAAATCTGCTGCTGTGTTTTCAGTGACACACACACACATGCACACTCACACACACAGTCATAACGCCCTCAGACACACAGAGAGGCTGTGAGCTGACATCAGCAGAGTGGAGATGTGAGTTTGTTGACTTTGTGAATCGATGCAGAGAATCAGATGTGAAGTGAAGACAAAGACTCGGCTGCTTGTGGTCAAACAAAGAAACAAAGAGGAGCGAAGTGTGACGGCGAGCGGAGCCTCCAGCAAACACGATACACCGAGAAACGCAGAATAAAGACAAACTCCAACGTAAAACACAGAACTGACAGAAAAATAAGATGGAGTTCTTTCATAATAAAGCTTCAGGATGATACAGGAGCGACGAGCTGCGATGACGTTTAGAGACGCTTCATTTCATTTTAAGTTCTGGAAAAAAAACATCATTTGTTGGATGATAAAAAAAATAAAGACGAACAATTTAATTAGTTGACGATCTGTGACGAACACCACGGTGCTGCTCAGGATGATCTGCAGCAGCTGCAGGCGAGCAGCGTAATTAAATTTACATCTCGGTGTGAAGTGATTTCCTCTTCCTGTGCCGCCGCGGCGGTGGAACATCACTCACGCTCGCCGTCCTGCTCGCAGGGACACGAGATGCTTCTCCTCCTGACAGGCCGACCAAGTCCCGCCTCATATTCATTTTTAATCAGAAGGGCACTTTGTTTCCGTCCTGCTCGGTGTCTCGTGTTATGAGGCTCCACTGAGCCGCTGGTGGAGCTGCAACCTGCAGCTGGATGTGTTGCAGTAAATGCAGCGTTGTGTTTTGGTGTCTGAGATGTTTAAAGGGATCTGCAGAGTCAACAATGGCTTTATGTGATTATTCAAAAACATGATTCATATTCTGACATAAACCTAAAGAGAGCAACAGAAGGTAAAAATGTGACTCTCGGTTTGAAACATCTGCATGTCGGAAGCTTCACAATCCCACCGAGGAGGAACCGAATGATTCGTGGAAAATTGACTCACTGACACAAAACTGACTCAGCTGGGATTTCTGTCTGGATAAACTTTAAAGTCATTTCCAACACTGACACGTGTCTTTAAATCTGTTTTCAGATCAACAGGCGAAGAAATTTCAACCAACTGTGACTGAAGCTAAAATATACAAACTCTGTCTCTGTCAGACTTTGCTGACGTCTCTCAAACCCGTCATGTTTTTTTATAACAAATGAAACCATGAAGACTGACGGGCTCTTATATGTGAAAGCAGAATTAACCAATGGAGTTTCGGTTTACATAAATAATATAGACTTCATTATATTTATGCATCAGGGACTAAAAACATATAAAGAGGAGGATGTGCAGGCTGATCTGCATCGGCAGCGAGCGACCTGAACTTTAACGGACTCCGTGTGGACTCAGATCCCATGTGACCTCTGACCTCTGACGCCTGATGTCATGCGACTTCACACAGAACGAAGGTTTAATCACAAAACTGCGACACGAAGCACAAACACACAAACTTTCAAAGAGTTCAGATTTTCAAACTCAGACGAACATTTTGTGGAAACTTCTGTCACTTCAGCCCGGCAGACTGAAACACGTCTCCTCCCTGATGTTCACTTTCATCTCCCCAAACTTCATCTTCTCGTTTGTCTTCCTGTCGTCCTCTCTGAGGGTCGGAGGAAGAAGAAGGAGAAGATGACTCCTGACTTCACCTTCAGGTTTGTATTTTTCTCTCCTGTCCTCTTTATCCTGTCAGTATCTGGAGTCTCTCGCGGCCGAACGTCGCGTCTCCTGCTGCAGGATTATACAGCTCCTCTTATCTTATGCAGATAAGGCTTATCTTCAAACCAGCGACGTTTCGGTAAAAACAGGCTGTAAGTGACTCAGCACCTCAAAGCAAACACACACTTTCAAAAAAAGTAGCACAACTTGTGTGTATATTTGACCAATTTGTGCATCAATCATGTATGAAAAACATCCATTTTTAGGCCGTCAGAAGCTTCAGGTGAGTCATTTATGAGCCTCGGTGAGTTTTATTATCTGCTTTTTTACTGCAAAAACTCTGCTTCAACTGCAGCAAATCAGTTAGAAATCCTTCATAAAGGGTTTGTTAGTAACTAGTGGCTTTGTTATTGGTTAAAACACAAATACAGGAGCTTTATTCTGAAGCCCTTTGGAGGCTTTGAGTTTCCAGGTTGTGAGAATAAATGTGGCTGAAAATGTTCCTCTGCCAGCAGGACACTTTGTTTTTATCTCTTCAGATCATCAAGTTTCCCATCAATCATTTAAAGCTGAGAACTTACAAAGCAAAGCAGCAAACAACCAGCATGGTTTTAACTAAAACGTCAATCTGCACGTGTTTCTTCATGTGTTTGTTGTTATATTTGCTCCTGAGAGCCTCAAGAACAACAGCTACTTCCTAATTTAACTCTAATTCTTTGCACGTGATCGATTAACATTTACTGCACAATGACTTTTAGCAAATTATTCACTGATGACTCGGTTCTGAGGAGCCAGAAAACAGCGACGTGTCGGCCATCGATGCAGATGACAACTTCACGTAAGAAAAACACATCAGCTGTGGAAAAAAGAAGAAAGGTTGATTGAGTTCAGCCGAGCGAACTCAGAGAACTTCAGTCTGTTCTTCACATGCAGTTTGTGCCTGTTAGCTGCAGACAAACAACAATACGCTCATCAGAAGCACCATGACAGCTCCTCTTATTTACAGCTGCAGCGTGCACCGTGTGTGTGTGTGTGTGTGTGTGTGTGTGTGTGAGTGTGTGTGAGTGTGTGTGGGTGAGGAAGACAATAGCTGGAGAGGAGGGAAGTGGAAAAAACTGGAGATAGATGAATACAGAGGGAGAGAAAGGACGGACGGTAGAACAATGATGCTGTCCGTCAGAAAACCAAATGTTCTGAACGCACCGCGGGTGGCGAGCGGCGAAAAAGCTGCGAGCGTCCTGACGAATCAGGAAAAAGCTTAAAACTACTAGTAACAGCCGTGAATTCACACCCACCCACGAAGCGAACAGACTCGCACGGCGCGATAAGTGCAGCTCTGCAGGCTCGTTTAGCCCGTTTCTCTGGTGTAATGTTGTGTTTACAAAACCCTGGGGAACGCCGTTTCCTCCTGAGACCAAGCAGAGAGAGAGAGAGAAAAAAGCCAACGGAGGTTTGGGATCTCACTCCCATCTCCATCATCGTCATGGTTACCAACAAACTGGACGTTTCATAATCGTCTTCATCGTTCACATTCAGCAGCACAAGGACTTTTTCATTCTGTCATCGGCTTTAAATCACCATCACTGTTGTTCTTATTATTGTCCTTAGCACTGCAGTCAGCAGCTTCATCATCACCTTCATCATCTTCATCACGATCATCACCTTCATCATCATCATCACCATCAACAGCGTCATCATCACCGGCATCATCACCAACATCATCACCGTCATCATCATCACTGTTGTTTTCATTATCGTCCTCAGCACTGCAGTCAGCAGCTTCATCATCATCATCACCTTCATCATATCATCATTACCTTCATTATCACCTTCATCATCACCTTCATCATCATCATCATCACCTTCATCATCATCATCATCATCACCACCTTCATCATCACCATCATCACCACCTTCATCATCACATTAATCACCTTCATCATCATCATCATCTACATCACCTTAATAATCACCAGCATCATCACCTTCATCATCACCATCACCATCACCACCTCCTGTCTCTTTAAGGTGTGAAACTCACCAATCAGGAGCCTCAAACACACCGTCCATGTTGCTACAAACAGAAAAAAAACACTGTTTTTGCATGAAATCCACCATCAGCCTCCTCACCAGCACCTCAGTGTTTCTGTTGTCTCAAACACAGATCAGTTTTCTCAGAGGAGAGAACCTTCGTTACCAACCTGCTGACTCTCCTTCAAAACCACACTCACGTCAAAAAATGACTTTTTGCAGATTAAAATGTTTGTTTGTTGGTTTTCATGTCTTTAAAGCTGCACTGGGGTGAGACTGACAGTTTGGAGATGAAGCTAAAATGCAAAGAGTCTTGTCATGTTATTGATATTATTCTCCTTAAGTTTGAGAACATTTTCCCCCATGAGCTGCTGAACAGACCAGGAAACATAAAGGTTGGTGGTAACTTTATCAACAGTGTTTTATTGCTCATGAATTTGACTTTGTAAGAGGAAGAATGTGCTGCTTTTTCTCTCAAAGTCTTCAATCAGCATTCTTAGATGATAAACTGTTGTTTGTTTCACAGCCGACATGTTCGACATGGTTCAGTCTCAGTGCTCTCAGAGCTCCAGTTACACTGCTGTTCACTGACTGTGTGAGGAAAAAATCTTGATTATCCCAAAGCTTGAAAAACATTAAATAACTACAATAAAACTGTCTGGTCGAGTCATTTAGAATGAGACAGAAGAGTGTTTTTACATCTGAGAGGCTTCTTATTGAGCTCATTAACCATTAGCATCACTCAGACGCTCTGTTTGTGATCCATAAACACCGTCACCCTCCACTTCTCCACCAATCAGCTCATCAATCAATCAATCACTTACAGCGTCAGAGTGAAATCTCACCGGATGGATTTACCGTGAAACAACGTGTTCGGCTGCAGACACACAAAATCTCCTCTCCAACACAAACAAACATCAGCAGGTTTGGAGCTCAGAAATGTGACGTGTTGTGTGAAAACAGACAAAATGGAGCAGTGAGTCAGACGAGGACGTGGACGCCTCCTCCAACCAACCGTGTGTGTTTTCACTGCGTCAGCTTCACTCCTGAGCTGCGACCGTTGTCTGAGGAGGCGAACCTGCAGGTTTCTGTGTCTGAGGTGGGCGGCGACTCACAGCCTGATGTTTTGGTGGTCGAATGTGGCGCCGACGGACGACTGACACAGTTCCTGTGCTGCTCGGAGGCTCGCTGACGGGAACAAAACAAAACACTGACCGACGTCAGCGTCACAAAACACTCCTGCTGCTCAGTGCTAACACTTTAGCATCACGCTACATGTGGAATCTGAATCATCTTCAAGCTGAAGGTTCAAAGCTGAATGACTAAATGTATTTGTGAAGAAGTCTGGTTTATTTTTTTACCTTCAACAAATCAGATTCCATAAAAATAAACGACGGAATTTAATGTTTATGTTTCCTCCTGATGCCTTCATGTTGATTCAACCCACCTCAAGTTAAAATATAATATATGATAATATAATGTAAATTAAAGAAACGTTAAAAACTACAAAAGACCAACATGTCAACTCACTTCGTTCTGAAACTGATGAGACGCAGATCAGGATTTAACATTTCACAGACCTCTCAGTCCAACAACCTCTGCACTTTTTCACAGGTATCACAGGTGAGTTTTACCCTGAAACAGCTGATTTTTACCCTGAAACAGATGAGTTTTACCCTGAAACAGATGAGTTTTACCCTGAAACAGCTGATTTTTATCCTGAAACAGCTGATTTTTACCCTGAAACAGCTGATTTTTACCCTGAAACAGGTGAAACATGATCCGAACGTCATCATCTCTGCAGACAACACGAGGACCTCAGACAGCAGATATAAGAACTACAGGAGAAAACTTGGAGCTGTGCGTTACAACCCAGCGTTGCAGATTATTTCAAGCTTCAACACGACGAGAATCAGCGAGCGAAGCAGAAAAATGAATGAGAGACAGAACAGACGCGATCGAAACATGTTTTCATGCAGCTTCACAGGAAAACATCAGACGTGACCTCTGCAGCCGAAGTCACGGGCCGATCTGGACATGTGTGCACGCAACTATCACTTAAACACACACACACACACACACACAGCTCATACATGTTCAGAAAACTCAGAGCACAAACACGACTTCATGTTCACAGAATCAGAGTCTCAGAGTTTTTAAAGCAGCTGCAGACAAACAACCAAACCTTCGATTAACAAATTGGGGGGGGGTTGCATTTCGTGATTAGTGTCAATTAACATCTGCAGCAGGAAACCTTTTCCCCACCAAAACCATGAACTCATGAACGTCTTTGTTTGTGAAGCTGAGGAAACTGGAGCCGACGAGGAGCTGAAGCGAACACGTCATCCTCTCGTCTCGTGTGGTCACCGAGGCTGCACACAAAGAAACCTGGAGGCTGTGGAAATCTGAGGCTCCGCGCGCTCTGATTGGTCGGCTGTGACTTCACAGGAGAAGCTCTGTCAGAAACATCACATGCTAACGTTTGTTTGCAAGGAGTGAAAAAAATGAGCTGACTGCTTTTATGTAACCCTGACAAGAAAAGTATTTAAAAAAGCAAACTGATGCAGTTTGTTATGTGTTAAACAACAAGGTTGCAAAATTAAAGATCCATCGATTTGAAACCTGCTTTCTCTTATAAAATCAATACTCTCATACAAACAAAGCATAAACAAAGCACTAAAGCTCCAACAATCCACCAATAGATTAATAAGAGTGAAACTATTCAGATAAATATGAAATAATTGAACCTTTTCTTTGTCTTATCAGAAAAAACTGAGTGTCTTCAGCTTCTCAACTGTTTTTTTTTGTTCTTTTTCTTCTTCTTCTTGTCACATTTTTCACAGTTTCTGACAATCAATCAATAATGAAACCAATCAGTTCGCCTCAACTGTGAGTGCATGCTTTCATTATTTCCTACACTTGTGATCTTTTAGCAGAAATACAGACGGAGGGAAAAAAAAACCCAAAAAACCCTGTTGGGTACGTTTGTGTGAGGCCACATTAGCATGACATGTAGCAACAAAAGCTCGGGGAGGATTATGGTTTGTCAGGGAGCAGCAGGCTCGCAGGAAACGTCTCCTCCTTTGTGGAGCGGCGTGACACACGGCGGCTGTTTGCAGCCTCGCTCAGCAGCCACGGGCGCCTCCTTTGTCTCAATGAAAGTGTCACTGGCAACACAAACAGCACACACACACACACACACACACACACACACACACACACACACACACACACACATAAGACACAAAATTCTCATTTTCACAGGAATC
>JAPZDV010000237.1:0-13587 GCA_029814665.1 Acanthurus lineatus
TGTCTCTCTCTCTCTCAGCCTGTCTCTCTCTCAGCCTGTCTCTCTCTCAGCCTGTCTCTCTCCCTCTCTGTCTGTCTCTCTCTCTCTCTCTCTCAGCCTGTCTCTCTCTCAGCCTGTCTCTCTCTCAGCCTGTCTCTCTCTCATGATGCCTGGAACAGTGAGTGTTCACATACGACATGGATCTTAATAAAGTCTGGTTGCATAATTCTGGGTTTGGCTGAAAGAAGCTCACTTACTTATTTACAACAAGTCACACTCTAAAGTCTAAAGTTAACCTTGTGTGTGTGCATGTGTGTGTGCATGTGTGTGTGCATGTGTGTTTGTGCATGTGTGTACATGTGTGTGTGCATGTGTGTGTGTATTATACAAGTTTGGCTTTTATTCGTCTAAACTGCACATTTTTTAATCTGAATGAGTTGAATTAAAGACAGACGGCTTCATGTGATGATTGAAATCTTTTGGTATTTATTGACTTTTTTTATGTGACGATGCAAAAAAAATTAAAATGTAACTGAAGAAACAAAGAGACTTGCAGCGTTCAGACACGCCGGCAGCTCTGCAGGCTGCACTTTGTACTCGAGCTAAATGCTAACGTCAGCATGCTAACATGCTCACTAAGGCACTTCAGTCACTGAGCATCATTTTGCATCATCAATGAGAGATATAACGTCTGGTTTAAAAGTCATTTTCACATCTATAAAACACAGAGCTGGAGGCTGAGTCACTGGATTTATGAACTTCCAGGTGTTTCTTTAAAAGAGATGAATCTTTTTTATCAGGAGATTATAAAAACTAAATGAACACAAGCAGTAAAGAGTGAATGTTGATCAGGTAACAAACTGTGTTAACGCTTTGTTTCGTCGCCTCCAAAGTGTCCAAAAAAATCAATGAATGCAGTTTTAACATCGTTAGCTTAGCAAAAGAAAGATGCAGATTTCAGTTCTGACTTAAAACACACAAACTCCGACTCTTTCGACGCATTTGAACACATCACGGACTCACTGTGAAGCTTCAAGCTCGACAGTGTGAACGCCGTTTTGACTGATCGCATCTGTGACAAAACATCACATTGTTTCTCCAACAGATTTGTTCTGCCTCTAAACTCCAAAGCTATAAAACTAATTATCACCATCTGGAGAACAAAGCTCGAGTCATTTCGGATGTGTGTCGGCGTGGGCGGCGGGCGGCGGGCGGCTTCTGACGCCACATCCATCAGCCCTGGACACTGTCCGCTTCTCTGCCGGCTTTAAATCGAAGCTGTAAATCGTCAAATTCCAGGAAAATTCTGAGTCACGCTGTGATTAATGCTCGCTGATGTCTTTTATGGGCTTTTCAGGATGAGAACGGTCTGTTCAACACAACGCGGCACTTTCCAAAGAACGGAAACAAATCACGACCTAAAGATTTTCTGCTCCTCAGATCTGCTGTAAACTTCTATCACCGCCACAATGACAACTGCAAATCCTGCTGGTCTGGTTACATAATGAATTCACTGCTGCGTACCTGGAAGAGCAGACACGATGCTCGAGTCCAACAACATGCAGGCGCTGTGTTTGTTGAAACAAGAGAAGAAGAAGAAGAAACACACTGCTGATGTAAAAGTTGGACCCGTCTGAATCTTCATGACATCTGTTTATTTTTGTTACACTCAGCTGTTTTTTTTTGCAGCTTTTCCATGACAGAGTTCTTACTTTGCACATAGTTTTCTTCTTGTTTTTTTTCAGTTTCGTGATGTTTCTTCCATCCAGAGAGCAGCCTGTAAAGGTATCATCAGCCAGGAGGATCTGTTTCCCTCCATTGTGCTGAGGTCGAACCAGAGGTCAAATCCAACCAAAACTCTTTATGTGAAAAGAGTTGATTTATGTTTGATCATGTTAACAAGTTGTTTAAGCTCAAACGAGGCTTCTGTCCTGTTTTTCGACTCTAAATCATCTCAGAAATATTCATCATATTTGTGTTTTTAAGCAAATATATGTTCTTGTCCTTCTGCTGTCATCGTTCATCAACTTATCCCGATTATCCAGATTAATTTATGTAATATTAGACAGGCTGATCATCTTCATCTTTTCTCTAATAAAAAACATGTTTTTAAACTTTATTAAAAGCTAGCCAGCTAGGCAGCACACGGGATAGGAAGCTGCTGGCAGACTTGGACCAGAAACTTTGCTTCCCAGCTGAGATTGCATCTGCCAACCTGCGACCAGACCTTGTTCTGTGGTCATCCTCCCTCAAGCTTGTTTACATCACTGAGCTCACGGCGCCCTGGGAGAATTCAGTGGAGGAAGCCTTTGAGCAGAAGAGGCTGAGGTACGCTGAACTTGCAGCTGATGTACAGCAACGGGGCTGGAGAGCGAAGGTACACCCGGTGGAAGTAGGCTGCAGAGGATTCAAAGCCACCTCAACATCCAGGCTACTCAGGGAGACGAGAGTGCGAGGGAGGACCCATCGGCAGGCATTCACAGACCTCTCCAGAGCTGCTGAAAAGGGGAGTCAGAGGCTGTGGATGAAGAGGAGGGACTCCACCTGGGCTCTCAGGTGAGCTGTAGCATCTAGGGGGTGAACCTGGGACGCTGGGATTCACTGCTGAACCCTCTGGAGGTGTCGTGGGCCCATCATCCAAACACCCAAGAAGCAGGGCGACGACTTTATAACCCAAAGGATGCCATCACTCACCCGACCTTCACACAGAGTCGGTGGCTGTGGATGAAGAGGAGGGACTCCACCTCAGTATTAATCGTATCCACTGCACACTTGCATATAAAATAAACAACGTTTCTACTCTTCCTCCTTGCCCCACCCATGAAAGTGGGGGAGTAAAGGGAGGTAGAGCACAGCCCCGTCCAGGGGGGGAGAGTCCTCTCCCTGACTCTACCTCCCTCATTCAAACTGGCCGACACTTTCTGGGTGAAAAACAGCTTTTTTTAGCCGAACAAACGAGGCTAGAAAATAAGCCCCGCCCCTGCACAACACTTCAAGACCCAAAGGAGACCACCACTCACCTGCCCCCCCCCAAAGAGTCTCATTGGTGCCTCAAGCATGTATGTAAGAGGAGATATCATCATTCAGTCCTAAACAACAGATCAAACATGGTCAGTCTTTCTTCTCATCTATCACAGAAGTTCATGTTATTTCTTTGTTTTTATTGGATTATTAGTTTCTCTTCTCATTGTGTATTTTCTTGTTGCCATTGATTATGTTGCATTTTATGTTTTTGTGTGTTTTTCTCTTTTAGATTAACTGTTTTTATTCATTATCTTGATTTTAGAGTTAGGGGTCAGGGTTAAATAATTTGATTTGTGAGTAAAAAACTACAACTTGTCCTTTTTTTTAAATCCTTTATCTTCTGTTCAGATTAAATTAAGCAGTTATTTTGTGTTATTTGCTGAGTTTTAAACTCAGGCTAGCTGTTACCATCTGTTTGCAGTGTTTATGCTAAGCTAAGCTAAAGCTAAGCTAAAAGGCTGCTTAAATTAAACAGATTGTGGTGTTTGAGCTTTAACGTGTTTATGTTTATTTACACTGATTGAAGTTTATCAATCAGGATGAATGAACCTTGTACATGTGACTGATTCACTAAATTGTGGAAAACATTTTTTTCCAGCAGAGTGATTAATTATTAAAGTGCTGACGGGGAGATTTCACGTCCTTCAGCTTAAACTTGATAAGAGACTGAATTTATGGTTTGTTATGTTTCACATTTCTGGAGTTTTCAAAACTCTGCTAACTTTCTTTTCCCACAAACTTTGAACCAGTTTGTCTTGTTGATGATCAGCCAGCAGACTGTCTACCTGTCTGTCTGTCTCTGTCTGTCTGTCTGTCTCTCTCTCAGACTTATTTCACCATACAAACAAACAGACAGAGTCGAAGGTGAAGCAGCTTTCTGCTGAAAACAAAAAATTCCCTCAGAAATGTCGGAGATTTCTGCAAAAAAGCAAGAAACAACTTTTAAAAGTCGGTGAAAACATGATGGTGTTTTCTGTTGCGGCTGCACGAGCGTTTGGCTTTGATTTGAGAGATTTTTCTTTGAACATCGTCATGAAGAAACATCAACAAGTTTTGCGACTTAAAGCAGGAAATACTGCACTGATTCAGGTATGCTGACGTTCCTCTGAAGTGACCGAACTGCATTTGTTTTCTCACTGAAACTCAGTTTCATGCCACATTTTCACTGTCGGTGTGTTAGTCAACTCAACATGACACACGGAGGCTTTTTCTGTCAGCAGGGACGTTTAATACAAACAGTTTCCTGTTTCTTTTTATGAACTTCTGTTCGATTCAAGTTTCAGGACAAGAAAACAGTTCGAGTTAAAATAAAAGTTGGTTAAAGAGATTTTACACGAGAGTTTGTTCGCAGATGTTGGAGATTCATCAGCTTTCTTCAGAATAAAATAATCGCACTGTGCTTGACATTGGTTTGCAAAGATGGAAAATACCAACATTTATGTGGCGATTTTGTTAAAAATATGTAAAAACATATTTTAAAACCTTTATTTTCTTCAGAGGAAGCTGCGTGAAGTCTAATAAATGTCCTCACTCGAGTCGGTGTTGTTCAGAACGAAAGAAATCTGCTGGTGTGAACTTGAGAGACGTTAGCTTGGCAAACCTGATGCTAATCTTTGCCGCAGGCGACGTTAGCCGCAGGCGACGTTAGCTGCAGGCGACGTTAGCCGTCGCTAGCAATGTGTGAAATGTTGGCAGGAAGAAAAAAGACTGTGAAGAATGCAAACAGTTTCATTTTGACTTCTGCTGAAACAACTTTAACCCTTTCATTAAAAACTTTCCGTTCTGTTTCCAACACTTTTAAGGAGCGGCAGAAGCTCGGTGGAGTCCTCTTAAGGTGCGGCGGGTCGAAGTTGTGGCTTAAAGAAACCTGTTTATGGGGACCAGGAAGTGAGCGGCAGCCTCTTTTAACTCCGTCTGATGTTTTGTCGACCCACATGGCAGCCATCGCCTCCTCCCTCTGCTTTCCACCCTGAAGCTCCACATAAACGTCACATGACCTCCTCCTTTGAAAACTAGAGTTTGATGACTTTGACTTGATTTTAATCTTGGGAACTTTAAAGGAACGTCTTTACGATCCGTCTCTCAATACTTTCTGACTTTCATGACTGTCTGTGGCACTTTGCTTCGGTCCAACCTGAAGATATAAGACTTTAAAAACAGCTCACAAACTTTAAGAGCAAAACTGTAGTTAATATCAAACTTGGCGTTACCACGGGGGGAAATGGTGAATTTGTTGTGGACTATTTTTAGCAGCGGATTAATCCATATTTGGTGCTTTAGTGAGTATTTATGGCAGCAGGATGTGTGTGTGTGTGTGTGTGAGACTGAATAAACTACAGTGTGTGTGTGTGTGTGTGTGAAGAAGGATGTAAGTCAGTGTAACACTGCGGCTCATTGATAAGCTTTTATGGTTTTGTGACACAGAGGCAGAATATACATCAATCAGACTGTAATTATACACAAAAACATGTCATTTGTTGTTTCATGTGATGTGTTGACAAGAAAAATTGCAGAATATCACCAGATTTACCCTTAAAAAGCCCTCACTAAAGTTACATTTCTGTGAAACCGGCCCACATCCCAAAATACCAAAGTCAGCAGTGAGGACACGAACTCTGCGTCCTCAGTTACTCGGCCGGCTTCAGCTGTTCGTGACTGAACATGACTGAACTCAAAACTCCCGGAGTCGAGTCGTCCGACGCCTCAGATGTCAGGCCAACGTTTATTCAGTCAACATGCAGTTTTGTTCAGCGCTGTTTGTCAAGCAGCCGTGAAGATTTTAAATGTAAATGGTGATTTTTTTCTTTTCCACAGAGTCTCAGAAACAGCCGGTGGGCTGACGTCGTAATTCACTTTGATAGGAGGAGGACGATTAGCAGAGGCAGCTTGTTATTTATCTCCTTCTAAATTAGTCATTTGTCTTTTAAAATTCATTGTGAAATCTGGCAAAAACAACGGTGACTTCAGGGAAAAGCTTCGGGTTAAAAGCAGCAATAAACGAGAGGAAGAATTGACTTTCTTTTGAGCTGCAGATCGGGCGGAAGAAGCTGCAGAGCGACGTGTTTTCACAGAGCAGCTGAATCTCCGACATCCTGTGAAACATGCTCATTATCAGCGTCTAAAACAAACACAGCCGTCATTCCTCGTACGGAGTTCAGGCCTGAACACGCACAGATAAAACAGTGTCTAATGACAGCACAGCAGAGAGGCTCAACATAAGGCCCGCGGCCCTCGTCTGGTCTGTGATAAAAGGTGCTGAGTCGCCTGCTGACCGGTTTCTCATCTGCAATAACATGATCAGATTTTTTGTTTATAACAGTTAGAAAATGTTCAGTTATGATGTCACTTTGAAAGTTGCATTTTAGCATCTTAATGTCTCTGATTCAAGTCGAACGGATCATTTGTCCGGATGATTCCGTAGTGTGAGACGTTTACAGATGTGATCCTGATGTTGCTGACTGACTTTCCCTGATTTCAAGTCTTATATATCAAATACATTTGATTTTAATGATTCCAAATCCTGCAATGTAAAAGGAATAGCCTTTAATACTGAGCCTAAATCCAATGAGGCAACTGATCCGGAAAACGCGGCATATTCGTTAGCTTGTAGCTTTAGCTTGTAGCGTTAGCCTTTTTTGAACTCATGCTACAAAACTTAAGGGCGTTCTGATTCCACAATGACTTTGTCCACATCTGTTTTTTCTTTTCCTGGTTTTCTGCTGATGACATCAGAGCTCCTCCATGTTTGTTTTTACTGAAGTTACGTTTGATCACAAGTTTTTGTGAATGCCCACAGACGCTAAGTTGCACTCAGTTGAAAACGCGAAGTTCGTGCAACTGAATCTTGACTGATTTGATTACCAAAAACTTGCTCAATCAGTTGTTACGTTTGTGTTTTTAAAACTGATTCAATCTTAAAGTGTGACATTAGATGGCTAGATGTTAGCTAGCTATATTACTAGCTAGCTGTTAAATACAGTAAGTCCCTCAAAAGCAACGCACTAGAGCAGCGCTCCCAACCTTTTTTACGCCACGGACCGGTTTCATGTAAGACAATATTTTCACGAACCAGCCTTTAAGGTGTGGGGGATAAATACATCAAAATAAAATGATACGACCGGCATAAAAACAAATATAAGTGCATTAAAAATACAATTCAGCATTACGTTGAGTCATTACTCATCACGTTACTGATTTTTGCTAGCTTGAGGGTTTAACTGAGGTAACGTACCGGTGACTTAGGCGAGGGTCTTGACCTGTCTTAACCTGTGTCAAGAGGCACAGACCGATGTTATTAGGAGAGAATCTGGTTATTTTTCAAAATAAAATATCTTTCAGACTCTGATCATCAATGAATTATTTTTTTTCTGTGCGGCCCAGAACCAAATAACAAACAGACCGGTACCGGTCCGCGGCCCGGGGGTTGGGGACTGCTGCTCTAGATCAAGCAAACTATTTAACAACAGGATCTTTGTGCTCATCGGTTGATCATGTTTTCCTTTTCAAACAATAAAACCTCTTAAATCAAAATGATGATAAAAACGTGGTTCAGAGAAACAGACCCTGAAGCTTCTGAGTAATTGTTGTTGCATCCAAACCTGCAGCCTTTATTTGCAACAGACAAAAAGCAAATGCCTGTTTTTTTTTTTCTAAGTGTAAATGTGGGAGCAGCATAACAAAGGAGCTTAAAGAGTTGAAGTTGAACCGAGGACAAGTGTCTTTGTCATACTTAACTCCAGTGGTTGTATAAATGTGCTTTAAACAGACTGAGTTTAAAACAACAGGTGAAGTTGTACAGCATGTACACATTCTGCAGCGGGCCGAGGTCACATGAGGCTCCTGCTGCTGCTGCTTGTATGTAATCAAATGACAAGAGGCTTCGACAGAAAATAGATCCCTGCTCTTCATTTTAACTCCTGCAGAAAAACAACTGCGACTTCTGGAAAGAAAAGTGGCCTCGGTTGACCTAAAGCAGGCAGCCAGCTGGGCCATAGGTTGCAGCTGCTCACGTGTCCGACGCTGACGCACTGCATATCTAACATGAGGCTTCATTCACAGGTCTGGCAGGCGCCCAGGCCGTCCTCAGGAAACCTCACATCCTGCTGTTTACGTACAGTCTGTCATGGTGCATTCTGGGCCACGCTGCCGACGCTGTGGGTTTTGCAGACGCAGATAAAATGAAACAAACAGACTTGATCCAGAGCTTCATTATACAGAGACGACTGGTTTTTGTTTTTTTTTTTTTTACAGCCACTGCTGCGACACACGAGTCCTGTCATTTGTTTTGTTTGCTCTGTGTGTGTGTGTGTGTGTGTGTGTGAACTGGTCCTGGATCAGTGCTGATAGTCAAACATATGTAACACCCCTGAAGTGTTGACAAATCCAAACAAACTTCCTCCCTCTGATCCGCTCGGAGCTGCAACTTTATCGACGGCTGCAAACGTTGTTTCACTTCGTGTCACAATCACTTCTCTTTTTGTTTGCTGACATTGAAAAAAAAAACATTTTAAAGGGAAACTCCGCCAATTTTAGACATACTTTAAGTGCTGGAAAGTAAACAAATATAGGAAGTGTTGTGTTTAAGGTCACATGTTAGTTTCAAGTCCTCAACTGACCTTTAAGTCTTTATGTGATGCCATTTTAACAACAGAGACTCCACTTAATGTTATTTTTCTAACTTTATTTACATATTTAATCTTCAACCTGCACATTTTGTGTCTTGCAAGGTGTTTTTTTTCTACTACTGTGAAACTTTTTTGGAAGTAAATTAAATTATCTTTGGGAATTGTAATTTTTTAGATCTTTCATTGGTAGAGTTCAGTAATGTCACATCGTTCATGGTTTTTCCCTTCGATTTGATTTGATTTGATGCTGTCAGATCGTCTCAGAACCAAGTGGAAAACTGGGGAGCTAAAGTCTGACAGTTTCAGCCTGAGGGGGTCGAATTCAAGTTGCACAACCCTGCAGATGTGAAAGAAAAACCCCCAGCATGCCGCAGACGGTCGTGCTCCTGACCCGAGGCGCTTTGTTTGGGTTCAGATGCTGCAGCTGTTCGGTCTCTGGGTCGAAGCCCTCGGGACCCGACGGTGGGAATCCTCGCAGACTCTGATGCTTCTGTCGGGAAACTGTAAACGAAAAGGTCACCAAAAAGAAAAAACAGGTGATCAACCAATGAAACACACGAAACTTACTGCTACGAACACGTTACTGTGCAGAACTCCATTCGTGCTAAAAACCAACAACAGCCTCAGAAAGTCGTGATCGAGGCCGACGACTGCAACAGCAAAGGAATGCAACAAATGAAGGGGGCGTGGCCTAACGTCCAGGTAGGGAGTGACGAAGCAGGTAAGAAGATGACAAAGAAACCAACCGTCACTATGAGCACTCTCAGAGTCTACTGAGGTGCGTTCAAGGTCCTTTTAAAATGATTGTTTGATGGCTGAGTGTGTGTGTGTGTGTGTAGCTGTGGGCCTGCAGTCTAACACGGCATCAACATCGAGGGAAGAAAGCTGTCAAGTTGTGTTTCTACAGATTAGTTGTGACTTTGGGATAAAAAATGAATTTGACATATTTAATGAAAACACGTGTTTGTTTCCTTCAGATTCTGTTGCAGCGAAAACGATTCAGATTCAGTTGCTGAAGCATCAACATCCTTCAGTCCTGGATCTCAAACTGTGTCTTTAAACTTTCAAAACACAGGTAGTTTTTATCTTTCAGGTGTTATGAAGAGCAGAAACAACTAACAAAACTAACTAAAAGTGAGTATTTAATATCTGTTCCTGTGCTTTATCCATGTGTAATGTAATATAATATAAACCATGGATCCAGTGTCTCTGCAGCCTGATCTTCTTCCAGTGTTTCAGTCCTGCAGGTTGCAGTTTGGAGGAAATTCCCTCTTTGATGCTCGTTTGCGTCCCTGTAACTATCGACTTTGTCTACGTAACATTTAAGCTTAACCGAATCCAGAACAGTTGCTTTAAACTTTAATGATTTTTTTTTTTCCAGTGTGGCCTTTAAATCATCCGACCATATAAAACACAGTGTTTATGATGAACAGGTCTCATGTGGCTCTTGTGGTTTTGGATTCCTGGTTTTCAACCAGGCGGCTCGGGTTTAATTCCTGGTACGGAAAAAAGTTTCATGTCTTTCAGTCGACTTTCATCATGCTGCCATTAAACTCATACACTTTTCACAGAAGCGTTTAAAAAAAGAGACGTCAACCCCGACAGAACAACACGAGGCCTGTCGTTTATCAATATGTTTGACTTTAACATCGATTAAAAAGGCTGCGTATAAAAGATTTGATGCTTAAAAGGAAAAATCTGATGTTTTTTACTGATGTCAACAAATTCAAACCTACAGGGAATTTATCTCCTTAAGTCTCCGATCACAGTGTCATTAATGAAACATCAGCATGAACACACACACTGTAGTTTATTCTGACTCAAACACACACACACACCATCCTGCTGCCCCAAATACTCACAAGAGCACCAGATGTGGATTAATCCGCCGCTGAAAATAGTCCCAATATGAGCTGAATAATCTGGTTTCTTTTGTTTCTTTATCAAATTTTCTGAATCATCTTTAAAAAAAAAAGTTCTCTTTGACTTCATCTGCCTTTCACTGAAGGAGACTGAAGGTTTGACAATACTGCCACCAAGTGGATTCTGTTGGTATTACAGCCTGTTCGGCCTTTAAAATACAGTGAAGTTTGCTTAGACAGAAAACAAGTTAGAGAACATGGACATGAAGTCAGGTAAACAGCATTTATAAAATCCATATTACGAATTAAAAAGAACATTTTTTAATGACTTTATGTTGCAATTTATGGGTTTTATGGGGAATTTCAGTGGTTTAATTTCAGTTTCTTTACATTATTAGTGAAAAGGTGTCATTAGGGTTTAATTAAAACACATTAAACAAACACACAGAGTTTTATTTTTGACTCTGAGGGATCAGAACTGATATTCCTTCACATCCTGATTCTCGTATTTTATTTCATGTCCAGTTTATTTACTGCTGTTTGCCGTTTGCAGGTGATGACAGGAAACCAGAGGCTCCGAATTCATTTCTAAATATAATCTCACGAGCTCCAGACTTTTTTGACCCTTATGTGAACCCGTACACGTGCTCACGGAGTGTGTGAGTGTGTGTGTGTGTGTGTGTGTGTGTGTGTGTGTGTCAGGCCACCAGCAGCTCACTTGTGTAACCTGAAGCCTCCGTCGGTCTCTCGAGGAATCTTCAGCTGCTCTGCTGACGGATCGTGTTTATGCTTTGAGGACGAACACGAGTGGAAGAGGAGATCAGATCCTGCGGTTAAATGTAACTAAATACAGTTACTCAAGTACTGTGAACCAGTAGAAATTCAAAGTACTTTCATGACTTAAGTATTTATATTTTCTGCAGTTTTATATTCCTACTTTACCACATCTCAGAAGCAAATATTGTCTTTTTTACTCCACTACATTTGCTGTAGTTACTTTTCAGATTACAATTGTTTTTACCTTCCATGTTTAATGAAAAGCACCTGGATTTAATGGGAAAGTGAAGAATGAGGTTTTTCTTTATCTGCTGAAAAAAATCTCTTTTTCTAATCAGGCAGAAGAGTTTTTCTGACACTGATCATTTAACTGCACGTTGAACATTATTAGTAAAAGTTACTTTAACTTTACAAAGGTTCTTAATGTAAAATTTTTACTGACAGTGGAGTGTTTTCACGGTGTGGTATTTTAATATTTTAACTTAAACTAGAAGGTCAGATTAAAACTGTCAACAGTGTGTCAGGATTTACGAACAAAAGTACAATAATTTGTTTAAAGAAATTGTTTTAGAATGAAAAGTGGAATGAAGACTCTTCAATACAAGTGATGGGAGCTTCTACACTGTGTAACTATAAGGGTCAAAGGTCAAAGATCCTTGCGCCCTGGAAGGGAAATTCATCTCATAACTTTAACTTTAAATAGTGTAGAACATCATTGAAATAAATCTTTTCTCAAGAATCGTACATTTTACTAACTGACTGTACATTTACACTTCACATACAAAGTAAAGATAGTTTGAAGTGGCTGCTTTACAATAAGTGTCTTAGCGCCCTCTAGAGGGATTAGACGTCATCATCATTACATATAAATATATAATGTCACAGCTAACAACCAATAAGATCATTTGATTTATCATTTATCATTTTGATTTAAAGTAAACGATCCTTTTAGTAAATATATATATTAAAATGATGCATATAGTATATTAGTATACATACTGATATATAATCAATACTCATATGAAGGTTTTTCTTTGAATCAGAATTTATTTTTTGTTTTTGTTTTATTTTTCTGTTTTGAAAGTGTTTTCACAAGGCTGAACTGGCCACACACACACACACGCACACACACACACGTATAAACATGCTTGTATACACACAGACTGACCAATAGGAGGCGATGCTGTGAATCCCCCTGATGTTTCCACAAAGCTTCATGCAGGTCTGTGAGAAGCTTCATCTGAACAGTTTCATCTTCTAGAAACATCACAAGCGAAGCGCAAACACACACACACACACACACTGATACAACAGCACACACCCACACACTGTACACACACCGCTGCAGGATTTATTCAAACTCAGCACAACTCGAGTGAAGCCTCTGTGTTGTTTTTATTTTTCAAGCGGAGTGAATCATGTTTTTTTTTTGCAGTTGAATCAGAAGTTATTGAATTTATATTTTCTACGTTTCATCTCTTTCATGCAAACAAACAAACAAACAATCCCAAAGTCTGGAGAAGAGAGAGAGTCCAGACGGAGCCTGAAACGACAAACACACATTCATTTAAATATCATTTATGTTTTACTCTGTTTGTTTTCTCTTCATTAGTAATAAATTACTCAATGTTTCGTTCAGTTTACTCAAGTAATTCTACTTTTTTATTCTGCTACTTTATACTTCATTTCATTACATTTAAAACATGTTGTACCTTTACTGCATTACAATTACTCGAAAGTTTTAGTAACTAGTAACTTAACAGACTTCAATTATTGAGACAAATTATAATTATTACATTTACAAGGATACAGATTAGTAGTAAATACAGTAATTAAAATCAGTCCCACTGTACCAGCTCTAAAATTAAAATACTTCGGTTTGGTTTATTTTGATTCTAATACTTTTATTTTGTATTTTGACTCAGGCAAAGTTTTAAGTGCAGAAGCGTAACATGTGAGTAATTCTGTACTATGGAAATATCTACTTTTACTTAAGTATTCCTTTAGTAATCCTTCCATCATGACTTGCTGTGACAGCGGTGCTGATAAAGAGACAGAATCCTTTATTTTGTGGTGAAATATCCCTTTAACTTTGCTGTGTGAGGAGAAATAAATCTGTTGCTGCTTCGTGTAAACGTACCGAACTGATTCCTCCCTCCGTTCGGTGCCGAAGTGACCGAATCTAAAAACACAGACACATCCTGTTACGTCACAATATCACAGCCCGCGTGCACACAAAGCCCCGCCCCTCACCTGTCAGACTAACCTGATATCCTGACGAGCTCGAAGCTGTAGTCCACGAACTCTTCCCGTATGCTCAC
>JAPZDV010000238.1:0-13568 GCA_029814665.1 Acanthurus lineatus
ATCATGTGTGTAGTTTTTATTAAAATTAACCTTTTTTTTGTAATTGCATTGTGTAGTGTCGCTGCTAAGCTACCATCTACTACAACCACATCTCCAACCGGCAGCACTAAGCTAGCAGAGTCCAAGAAAGCCATCACCATCACTTTCAGCAGCCTGAAGCCCAAACCCAAGATCTTTGTAGGAGCTGCTTTTTTCGGTACAGGGAAGAAACCTACATCTATGTACAAGAAATCTGCACCTAAATCTTCAACGAGGCCAACTTCAGTCCCAGTTAAAAGCAAAGCTGTCCTGCCACAGACAACGAATGAGAAACTGGAGCAGCAGCAGCCACCACCCACTCCAGTGATGAACCAACAGCAAAAACATCCTGAAGAGGTGAGAGAAGGCACATAAATAAGGCAAATTATTTTCACATTGGTATAAAGTTAATGTTATTTTGTCTTGGTTGTTTCCTACAGACTAACATCAAGCCAGTTGGGAGAGACGAGAACAATCTGAGCACCAAGCAAAGAACAAAGTTTGATCCGACAGACTGGATGGACTCTGTCAGCGAACAGCCTGAAACTCCACAGCCTTTAAGGTGATTTAATGTAGAGGAGTTTGTCTGTTTCTGAAATTCAAACTGATAATGAAAAACAAACATTACTGACTCATTCCTAAAGGTCAAATGAGTCAAAACACCATATACAGTGGCATATTTAAATGTTTGTTTCCTGTGTACAAATTTGTGATTGACTGAAGTTTTATGTCTAAAAAAAATTACACAAGTTTGTTTTTGTTATTGTTGTTGTTGTTTTTTTTTAATTTTCAAAATTAAACTGATGTAAGAGGAAAAGTATTCTTCCAGCAGGTCAATAACCTTCATCTTCTTCCTGCAGCTCTCCTAAAATGTTGACAGAGAAATATGGGATCACCAAGGAGCTGAAGATTGTGTTACCAAGGACCCCAACACCAAGTCCTGCATCCACAGCCTCATCCCTCAGTACTCAGGTAGCTGACAGCAGAATTTCTTTTTGTGATTCAGTTATTCAGCAAATTAAATTGCTGCTGCTTATGCTCATATGCTTTACTTCTTTCAGGATGTTTTTGTGACAGATGGTGGCTCCGAGCCTGTCTTTGACTTGAGTGACATAAATCCCAGCAGTGCTGTCACCAGCCCACCTAAAGGTTCACATACACACTGTTTTTAACTTTTAAAATTTCTCAGTTCAACAGTGCATTTTCCCCTGATTCCACTCCAATAAGACACTGACTAACACATTAAATCTTCGATGTTTTTATTTACTTCACTTGCATAGTTTTAATGTTTATTGTTATTTAAAGTATCCTTTTTGTACGGTGAAAGTTTTATTTTAAATATTCTTTCTTTTTTCTGCAGAGTCTGCAGCAGTGTATCCCATCTTCGGCTCTGCCTCCAAGAGGTGAGACGTCTGTGAAAGTCAGCTGACAATCACCAGCTTTGTCAGCAGTGACCTGGCACAGTGAGATATTTATACGTGGCACAAAACAGGAAGTGGTCAAAGCTTAGAGATATTGACAAAAGCAGATTGTGTAGAAGACGATGGCTATATTTTACCCAACATGTTGATCCTCTTCAGGGGGAAAAAAAACAGGAAGGACAAGCAATAAAATAGATCTTAGAAACTCTTGCAGAATCTTTATTATTGTTTCTCCTCCCCTCAGTCTGATCTTTAATGGAAACAGGAAAACAGACGAAAATATAATAATTTTTTTATTTTTATTATTTGTTGTCCTGTAGGTTAAGGAAAACTCTGCAGCCTCCTGTATCCTGCAGCACCCCCTCTGGTCCTGTAACATCACTGCAGACAGCTTCTTTGGCCAAAGAGCGAACTGTTCGCAGGAGGAAGGAGAAACAAGATGACGACCAGCTCATCATTGTACGTTTATGCACGTTTTTAGTTGTGGAGCGCTAGACTGTGTTATATATTTGAGGTCAGCATGTATCAGGAGGCGTGGTATATATTTTTGAGGACTGGTGCAAATTTTTTGGATTGAGACAGGTTTTTGTGCCAATATTTAATGTCTCACTATTATTTCAATACTAACTACAGTATATTTAAACTTGATTGTGGTGTTTGTCTTCCTCCATGTGTGTGCTCAATGTATTTGTCTACTATCTAAATCTCTGTTGTTCTCATCAGGATGCAGGGCAAAAGCAGTTTGGAGCAACAACCTGTAACTCTTGTGGGATGGTTTACAGCGCAGACAACCCAGAAGATAATTTTCAGCACACACAGTTCCACCAGCGCTTCCTCGACTCCATCAAATTTGTGGTAAAGCTTCCCTCAAGTCTTTTGAACTCTCTTGTATCAATCTCCACCTTGAAGTTCATCAATTAATCTATAAAACCATATAGAGTGCATGCAGTTTTTTTTAAAGTCAGTGTGCAAAGAAAAACACATTTAAATCAAGTAACATAAAAATTTAAGAATAAAATTTCAATCAATTTTAGACACCAGAGTTTTTTAAACTGAAGTTGGTGTTAATCATAGAGAAGTAGCATTTGTTTATGTAAAAGTACCCAGAACTTGTACTCATCCTGATTAATAAGCACTGTCTTTTATGGCAGTCTTTGCTACACTATCCTACTACTAGCTACTACTTACTGTCCTTCTAGTCTCTTTTCTTTTCTTACTGAAATGATTAAGGGACTAGTTTTTATATGAGGAAAGTTGGTGTTTTGTGGAGATCCTCTGCCAAAGCTGCTGGCATGAGTGTTTCACTGGGGGAAGAGTTTGTTCTGAGTTCCTGGCTCATAAATACAGCTTCTTCTCTCTGTTGTGTTTCCAGGGCTGGAAGAAGGAGCGAGTGGTGGCAGAGTTTTGGGATGGAAAAATTCTCCTTGTCATGCCAGACGATCCCAAATATGCCGTCAAAAAGGTGTGGGTTTGCACATCAGCTTGTTTCCCTGTGTGTGAAGTATGTTACTGGTTTAGTCGGTTCTGCTTGCTGGTTGATCAAACACTTTGCTGTTCACAAACTCGTCTTAACGCTGTTTTTAAGTGTCATTTGATGTGGGATGGAAGAAACAACACACTTGGAAACCTGTGTGATGTCTTTCACTTTTTAAAATGTGTAAAACAGTTTTCCCATCTTGGTTTTCACTCCTTCCATGCGATGTGTGTTTGGTTTCTCAGGCAGAGGAAGTGCGGCGTGTAGCAGACAACGAGTTGGGTTTCCAGCAGGTGACTCTGAGCAGACCCACACAGGCCAAGACTTACCTCTTCATCAACACCGAGCGCATGGTGGTGGGATGTCTCATCGCTGAACCCATACGTCAGGTAGATTCAGTCCAATTCCATTCTCTTGCTTTTTGTCTGTGAGGACCTTAAAACAGTGGTTCCCTATCTTTACGGTCCATGACTTTAAAACAGAAATACTTGTCCCTTTGTGTTACACCTGCATGAGCACTGACTTGCTTCAGGTGCCAGCCTCACATGGCTATTCTGCAGTTTCCATTCCTTGTTCGCTTGATTTCTCAGCCTCGGAAATTGCCTCAGTTGTGTCTTGTGTTCAAAAACATTTAAACATTTAATTTTATCTGTTCTACATGATTTGTTGATGGAGTTGTGACAGGTTTTATTCTGCGTTCTCCTCAGGCTTACAGAGTCCTCGAGCAGCCAGATCGACAGAAAGACATGACAAAGGACGACTTCATGGAGCGACACCGAGCCTGGTGCTGCTCCACCGTCCCAGAACAAGCTCTGTGTGGGATCAGTCGGGTCTGGGTCTTCAGTCTGGCCAGACGACAGAGCATCGCAACCAGGATGCTGGACACCGTCAGGTAAAATGTCACCATCAGCAGAAACCAAACATTCCCTTTTTTTCTAGCTCAGCCTCTTTTTTTTTATTTGGTAATTTGTACACATATAGATGAGTTTCTCAAAACCTCAAAGTTGCTCACTCCCATTTTCTTAGGATTTTTTATGGCTAATGTGATTTCTATTGAAGGGAAACACCTTCTGTTTGAATCTCAGGTTATTTCAGGTAACATGGTCACATTATCCAGAGTTTAATTTTTAGTAAAATAAGAAAGAACAGACATTAAATGTCAGTAATAGGCCATTATTAAACAGGAAAACAGTGAGTAAAATCTGAGCTCAAGTTTTTATGAGAAATTGGCAAAGTTTGCATTTGGTTCATCTATTTAAAGTAAATTTATGTCAACCCATGTTGCTCTTTTGGGTTAGCTCTAAAAACATTGCTGTCCAGTAAAACTATTGCCTCCAGATTTAAAGCTTAATGTCAGAGCTCCCAAAATAAAACCCTACAACATTTGTTAGTGTTGGAACCAGCAGTATTTCTCCTCACAATAAAAAAAGTAATGATATTTTTTTTGTTCTTTTCAAAGGAGTACCTTCATGTATGGCAGTCATCTAACCAAGGAAGAAATCGCGTTCTCTGACCCGACACCTGATGGCAAACTGTTTGCAACCAAGTACTGCAACACACCAACCTTCCTTGTTTACAACTTCATTGCATGAGGTTTGTAAAGAACTAAATTTGTGATGAAAAATTGTTCTTACTGACCTCTCGAGTTGAAAGTATCACAGATTAAAGGTGCACTAGAAAACTTTTTACAGGCCTACACACATACAACATAATAGAGCTCTTTATTCAAGGGATAAAACTTTCAAGAGATGACACGACCTTTAGATGTACTTTTTATGTTCTTTCTGCTCTAATAGACATCACAACTGCAAAAATCAATCTACATCACTGAAATTGTTAAAAAATTGCGTTGCGTACCTTTAAACAGTTGGTTTGTCTTCCACATGAAAAGCAATAATTGTTCAGGTTTTTGACAAGGCCAGTCTTTAGTTTGTAGGAAGTTGTATACATTCTGTGTTCAGGACAACAGATCTGGAGTTTTTGAAGGTTTATGTAATAAGGCTTGGGCAGTATCTATTTATTCATACCCTGCTGACATTTCACTAAGGTATATCATGGTATTTGTTTCAAACGACAGAAAAATATCAGCCTCAAACAGTAATAGGCATATTTTTTTAACTATTTCACAAATCGCATCCTTGCCACTTTCAGTCGCCATTGCTGTTTGCTTAGCTTCCTGTTTCACCAATAGAGACTGACCTCTTGTGGTGTGAGATGTGCACTGCGAGACATCATCTTAATACAGCATCTATTAGCTTCATAAAAATGTAAGTGTTTTTTAAAAATATCAAAAATAATATGTTCTGGATTTCCAAATGCCATTATATACCTTGATACTACCCAAGACTGTTTGTTGTCATTCACTGTTTATACCTGGTACTATCTAAACTGTTGACTGTTTGTGTGTTGGCAGCGCTTTCTGTTCAGATGTTTATATTCTGCATTACAAGGATCTTTAAGCTGCAGTGACTGAAAATGTTTAATGTTTCTGAATGTACCCACATAGTTTGCTTTGATTCATCTTGAATTTGAGACATGTTGGGATAATGTTTCTATTTTGCATCATACAAAAGTGGACGCCTCTTTTTGATGTTCTCTCAGTGTTTAGTTTTTTAATGCTACCAGCTCGATTTTTCCTGCACATTTTTGAAAGAAAAATATGTTGACAGACCTGCTAAAAAGTGGACACAAGGATTGTTCATGGGCAGTCTGCTTTGTAAATACAGTTAATAAACATATTGCTGTTGTTTTATGAATCTATTTGTGCTTCTTGACTGTAGCAAATGGCACAGTAGTAACAATTTAAAGCACAAACAGGGTCACACCTCTTCACAACCCAGCAAAAAGGATCTGTTCCATCCTTTCTGCTGTCAGCTCTACTGTCTATGTTTAGCTCAGCCCGGCAATTCCTCATGCATCCACGACAGAGCAGAAGAATCAGAGACAGGGATTAAACAGATTGCCTAATTTTTTTGAGTAGTAGCTACATGAGCTAAAGCATTTTTGGAACTTTCTTTGTATTAGTCTGTAAGTTTAAGGAAATACCACATGTTGAGTATTTTGAATTAAAATACTTAAATTTCAGATTTAAAATGAATTGGTATGCAAGTTTTAATTATTAAAAACAGAAGATAGTACATAACTGATTTCTATTGATCAGAGCTGCAGTACAACCTTTCATCAGACTTAGAATTTCAGATATTTGAAAAGTGAAATAAAAACAGGATAGATCCAGAATTACATAAGTGCTAAAACACAAACAAACATCAGTAACTACAAAACTGAAGGAGGTATAGAAAGTAAAACATTGACATTGAAAAAGAGGACTGAAAAGTAAAGCTAACATACAAATGAATGACAGACTAATGTACTGCTGCAACTGACAACAGATAGAAGTACAGTATAAAGATTACAGTGAGGTTTCTTAACTATTTCAAGCCAACTGATTCACCAGTGACTGTTTCTGTGTTAAACTTGAAATTAAAAATAAACTCCCCAAACAAACAAGTAACAGGATAAACTGTCGGTGATTCAGGTTTTGTTGATATAGTCTATTTCTAACATATTGTATATAAATCACTATGAAAAATTCTTTGAACGAGCCATCAAACAGAAGTCTGGATCCATAACCAACATCATTCCTGACTCTCAGCTCTAAAGTCAAAATTAGTTGTGTAAATCAGTCGATAACGATCACCTCATGGGGCTCTTTGTCCGGCAGGGCATTGTTCTCCAAAGCCTGGACAATCTGGCTGGCTGAGGGTCTCTTACGGGGATCCTCCTCTGTGCAGAGATAGAAAAGCTCCACCATCCTCCTGTACGAGCTGCCCAGAGCCTCAGCATCCAGCGCCGGCCTCGTCCCTAACCTCTCGTAGTAGGCGTCTTCATCGAAACTCTCCTCTATTGAGTCCTCTGAAATACAAATGCAGGATTTTTACAACATTCAGCTGCTTTCAATGGCAGAATATCAACAACTGGAAGTTTTGTTCATATTTAAACTTGAGAGATTAATAGACTTTTTAGTTTGCGGATCCTCAGGAAATGTGACACAGGTGTGTGGTTTTTTTATATATAAGAGGTGTTCACCTCTCCTGAACTGAAGATTGATCATGGGATAATGTGTATGGATAATGGGTAAAACCATAAGGCATTTGTTAACATATTTATGTGAGCTGCAAACACAGATCTGTTATGTCCTAAAGGCCAAAATACATTATTTTTCATGTGTTTAAAAGCAGAATATAACCACAATCAAGGCAAATGTAAAAACTAGGAAATTCAGAATGTCCTGAGACTAGAATGTCTAACCTTCATCCTCCTCATCATCGTCATCCTCCAGCATCTCCAGATGAGGCATGGCCAAAGTCATCATCTCCCACAGAGTCAGACCGAAGGCAAAGATGTCGGCCTTGTCGGTGATCTCTCCGTCCTCCTCTAGAGCTTCCTTTGGTTTCCACGGCTCTGTGCCGATGTACTCTGCCTTCGGGTCTGACACTGATGGCATGAATAAGAAAAACATTTTTAATTACACCAAAGATAAACAAGACAACAACCAAATCACAATATATATGATCAGAGTAAACCTCTTTGATTGTCTCAGGTCTGACTTTCAAACAAAAACTCTACTATTTTAGGTTCAAGATGTCTAATTTCTTTTTCTTTTTCTATTTTCTTTCAAATTTCTATTCTTAATTTTTTTAAGATGCTCCAAAATGTGTGTACAAGCAATAAACACACCGAACACATGAACTCAGACATCACCTTTCATGTTCTCATCCAGCTGAAGAGAAACACCAACGTCACAGATCTTGACGGTCTCAAAGTTGCCCTTAATGACAACATTACAGGACTTCATGTCGCCGTGCAGCAGCTTCTTCTCATTGTGAAGATACTGTATGAAACAAAGCATTTTTAAAACTCATGGCTTTGCTTTGTCCATCTATTTTTTTTAAAAAAACAATCCTCATTTCTAAAACTAAAATATCTCAAATATTGAAAGGAGACAAATATGACTTTGGAGAGAATGAACCACTGGTATTGTAAGTAAGTTTTCTACAATTTCCTACACATGTTCCATTAAAATAATTTATACCCATGAATCACTCACTTATCCCTCTTGACTTGTAACTTAAGAAATTAACAAAAAGACATCATAAATTAAAGATGGAATATAGACCTGGAATATTTAAGTTTCAGTCCATGTAAATTCAAAGTCAATGCTGAAACTCGCTTTTTTTTCTTTCAGCCATTAGTGAATGGGTTTCATTTGCAAAACATGTAAAATCAAGTAGGTGGCAGACAGGCTACGACGTCAAAAAATGAAATGTCAGGATATTAAGAGAGAATTTAGAGTAGCAACTGATGTTTACATCAATCTGTCACTTTAAGGTAAAAGTTCATGGGCATACACATGTGTAAAGGTAGCCCATTTTTGATTGTGTCTGATCAAGAAAGGACACATTTGTACCTGTTAGAATAGAGTTCATGATTTACCTGGAGGCCACGGGCTACATGCAGTGCTACTTTCTCTATGATGGCAGCAGGGAAAGCTTTCAGGCCGTCCTCTCGCCTTTTCTCTATCAGGTCGTTGAGGGACTGCTCTCCTCCATACTCCATGGCCAGACACTTGGAGCCATCTTTGGCCGTGGTGAAGGCACGAAACCCTTGATATAAGCAAATGAATTGATTGTGATAGAATAAAATAATAATACAGACAATGTAAATTTCTCCAATAAATGTTGAACCAGATTAAAGTACTTGGTGGGAACTTAAAATGTCTTTTTTTCCAGAGGAACATAATTATGTTTGTTACTCTGGCCATTGTGGAGAGCCGCATTACAATGAGTGTATAGTGAGCCTGCTGTCATGTCTTACCAACAATGTTTGGATGACTGATGCCCTTCAGGACTTTTGCCTCCTCGTTCAGACGCCTTTGATAAACCTCCAGCTGTTTGGTTGCACACTTAGAGTTGATCTTCTTGACAGCCCAAGGAGACGCATTCAACTTTCCCACTCTAGAAATCAATCAAATCAATCAACAATATGTACACCAGGGATTTGTTTTTACATTATTAATACAGAGACATGAAAGCTTTTCAATGCTGTTGCTTTGAAAAGATAATTGAACAGTATTAATAGCAGTGTGTGCAGGAAATGGATTTGTAATATCATAGTTAAAAATTTTAATGCTTAAACCTTCATTAATAAATTTGGCAGTTTAATATAGCCTTACTGATTAATTCACCGTGACTTAATGACCTCAAACAATGGTTAAGGGTGTACTCTGTCATTCAGTATGTATCCATGATACCATAAGAAACTTTTTCAATAAACTGTAGATTTAAAACACGCCACCTCACTTTCAGAAGATGCTTTAATGAATTAGTGTGCACATGTACCTATGAACACTTGTTCACTTGTGAAAACTTACAAAAGTACAGAAGAGTTGGATCAGGGGTCGGGAAAAATGTGAGATAGTAGAAATGACTACAAACCTGTCCATGATGTAAACATTGACGCCAGTCCCACAGCCCAACTTCTTCATGAAAGGTGAAGCTGGGACGGTGACTGGGGTTCCTCCATTGCTTCCAAAGCTCCGAACTCGGATGTTTTTAGGGGTCTTGAATGCGCCATCATCGGTGGTAGGGGAGGCCATTCTTTCTAGGGAAAAAAAAATATGAAAACTGCAAACATGAGAAACCGTAGTTATATACAGCTAATGACGCAGGCATATTATTTTTGTCTATATTAAGTTGCTCTCGATATACCGAGCCACAGTATGCTTACTTCATTGGAAGTCTTGCAGGATAACATGAGTTGAAATATCAACATTTTAGAGAGTTCGTGAGGAAGAGGTGATACAGGCCGAATTAAAATCTTACTTATCTCGTGTTCGGATTAGAATATATGCAGTCATTTGTATGAAGGATTACGCGAAATGATGATAAAACGCCAAATTTTGACTGGAGGCTGGCATGCTGGACGTAACTAATGACGCTGTGAAGTAACGTAAAAATGCCACAAACATTCACCTCTAACAGAGGTGTTTAGTGTTTGTTAGCTGCAAAGTTAGTTGAAATGTAAATTATTAACGACATTAACGTTACTCTTATGAAGTCTATTTGTCAGCTAGCATAACTTATATAACATTATTTACTGAACATTTAGCCAACTGCTGTCGCCAACAGCAAGTAACGTAACCATAACGTTAAGTTTGAGCTAACACAGCGGTAAAGTCAGCTCTAAATCTAACGTTAAGTTATTTGACAAGTTTCGGATAAAAACATAGCATCAGTATTAGTTAGTATTTATTTATCGTCTCTTATGTCCAAAGACTTGACAATTTAGTCGATAAATTTAACATTACCTGCGTTTGTGTTCACTGGTGCAGCTGAAACGCGCCGAACATTCAAACTGCTGTCTGTTGTTGTACGGATGCCGTGGAGGATCAAACAGAACGCGGTTGCGTTTTAAAAATGACCAAATAGACTATGAAGCATGTCGGTATGTCAGTATGTAGCGAACTTTAGAAAGTGTAAATGACATAGTATGATTACAGAGGGGCGCAGTGTTTCTATTAATCTATTTCAACTTACTTTTTAAATCTGCGGTTTAGTTGTAGTACCGATATTCACCAGGTGAGGTCAGTCATGTAAAAAATATGTCCCATTATGGTCAAGTCAATAAAACCGCCAAATTACGTTTTATCAATCAATACCAGGCCCCCAGGAAAAGCGAACGTGTCAAAAACACATGCAGTGCTGCAAATATGGCTTTGTACCGTGATGCCACTGGGCCCAAAAAGACTTTCTTCCATGAAACAAACTTCTTTAATTCAGCGGACAAATTGACTCTGGGTACATAAGCTTACTTGTGAAAAAAAGGGTCAATGCTGTCTTTCAACCAATCCCTAGAAATAAATGTAAATGCTATTACATATGGAACATAACTGCCGTGATCAATCTACATTATGCGTTAATATGTGCCTAAAACTGCTGCATTTTGTCTTTAAAATATATATTTTTTTAATATGGAAGTTGTTGGTCCCTCTTTACCCCAAAGCTAAAATAGAAATTGCCATTTAACAACAAATTGGTGCTGTCTTTACACCACTTCTTATAAATAAATAGTAGGCCTTATATATATATATATATATTAGGCCCTGTAGCAAAGTGTATGAATGATTTATAGTTTTTTTTCTCCATCCAGGTCTCAGTGGGCAATGGGAGCAAGATAAGAAGAGATTTATTTAATTTTGATCTCAGCATGTCTCTGTTCCCCCCTTAATGGCAGAGACTTGTCTGACACAATTTCCTCACTCAGATGGAGAAGCTGACCTTGACCTCAACTCTTTCAGTGATCACATTTTTGTTTCATCTCCTTCACATACTGCAGATGTTTTCAGCCCGCTCTCCTCATTGTGCGGAGGGATAACCGTTTCATTATGAGGAAGAGGAGAAGGAATTCAGTCCAAATGACAAATGGACATGAATGGGAAGACTGCGACTATTGCTTTATCCCTCTCTTTCTTCCCATTCCTCTTTCCCCTGAAGGGAAATGAGCTCATGTTTGTGGGCTCTGCTGCCACATGTTGTAGTGTGCTTTATAGAATAAGGATGGGTTACTGTCTGCTCGGACCACAGAGAAAAAGCTGGAGAGAAAGAGGGGAGGATGCCTACTATCAACACTTCTCTGTTATGCAGCTATGCTTTTACATATTTTACTAACCTTTTTGGAAACTTCTCTGTTTCCATTTAAATATACAACATGTCTTTGTGTGTACATGTACTCTGTATGTCTGCATACTGTATATAATATGCTCATGTTACATAAATACAATATGTGTTCCTTTGAGGACTAAGTTAATTCTATGATTTCTCTATATAAATCAGAAAGAAAGCAAGAATGGTATCTTAAAGAAAATAAATAAACAAATGACCTGACAAAAAGTGCATTTAGAATCAGTTCTGGAGTTTTTTATGTCAGAATTGTCATAATTAAATCATTTTAATTCTTTTGTGTCCTTGTAGGCTCAACAGTTGAGGTTCAAAGTTCATTCTTCTGGTATTTTTGATTTTATTGAACATATAGCTAGGGAAGAGACAGGAAAAGTGTACGTGAGAGGGAGGTAATTAGTGCGTCAAAGGTCCTGCCTGGAAATGAATTGGCAATGTTGTGATTATTCAGCATGTGCAGTGTCTACTCAGCTACTGAGACACTCCATTTTAAATGTTTAGCTCACAGAGGAGCCGGGACATGTTTTCATTACAACAAATATAACAAATGTTTTCATTACAACAAATACAACTGATAAGATCTCAAGACTTAATTCTAACACAAACCACAAAGTATGTGGCTATTACAATGAAATGTTATTGTTGAAGATCTTATTTCAAAGAAAAGGATATTAATATTCTGCTGTAACAGTTCCACTCTTCTTAAAAAAACATTTAATTTAACTTATTAAATTTTTTTGATAAATAAACCGATAGTGACTAGAGTAGACAAATAAATGTGAGATACTTTAAAAATTCCTAATTTAGTGTCTTTGCATTTTTTACTTTTTCTAGACCTATAAGTGTATCAATGCTACAACACACCTCAAAAAGTGCAGGACCACCAAGGATTTGCATCTTTGGATTGACAAATAATTTCTTTATCTTTCTTGTTGTGGTTTTTGTTGTTAAGAATGTGGCTTTTTTTATTCATTCTCTCACAAAAAACTGCAGCCCATGAAAGATATTTTGCTGTTGGGCTGTGGCTCCACTTCAGGGTCTGTACTCATGAACAACAGCTGCACTGTTGTAGGTGTGTCTGCTGTTTGAATGGACACTGCCCAGATGTTGGCATATTGGGCAAACTTGCGGTGCCTCTCCTTTAGTTTTGTGCTTTCCTCTCGCAGGCATGCACCAAACATTCAGTGAGAAACCAACAGTCATGTGATGCTGGGAGTTTCTGGGTATCTCTATCCCCTTTGTGATGGATGAATCCAAACTGATACAGCATATGCAGTGGAAAAAAACATAATTAAATAAGCAGAAACATGAAGTCCAGTTAAATTCCTTAATGCAGATGGAAACCAAACTTTGTTGAAATTACGCAGCCTTATTTCTGTCTAATTGTCATCCTAACATTACTGGATGTTTTGCTCACATTTAGCTGCTACATTTATTTATTATAACGAAAAAAAGCACAGAACTGTTTTGAAAACCAACAGCAACCAAAATAATAATGTTTCTTGAGAATTAGACATTATCATATAAAAGTATAGGTACTTCTGATCTCCATATGTATAGAAATACTTGCATTCTTTTACATTTTATAGTATCAAATAAAAAGTAATATAGTCTACCTTCCTCCAGGATAAGTGAAACCATGTTGACCTGTTTCAAACCAGCTCCACAGTCTTTGTTCTGACAGTCGGCCATGCATGTCGGCAGTCAGGTGATTTTTCAGCCAATCATTTCTACATCCGCTTCACTTGTGGAAACATTCATACCTGTAATCACTGTTCAGAGCTGTCCATCATTGCACATACATGCTATATACATGCACATGCTCCAGCCCTGTGATCATGTGTGTAACTTTCTCTCTCTCTCTCACACACACACACACACACACACACACACACACGCACACACACACACGTCCAAATC
>JAPZDV010000239.1:0-13566 GCA_029814665.1 Acanthurus lineatus
CATGGCTTCTCCACACAAACACACATCCAGCATGTTTAATCTCTTCCAGGCGTAACGAGTTCACACATGCGGCCGTCGCTCAGCAGCAGTTTGTGTTTCCTGTCGCATGAACTCAGCATGAGAAGGTCTGAGTTTGTCGTCACGTTCCGACGTTTGCAGCTCAAAGGAAGCAAATAAAAACTGTTTTCATCTGAATCTAAAAGCAGCCGAGCAGCTGGATTCACTACAGAACACTTCATGTTGAGAGAGAAAAGCCTGAATTTCCCTTTTTAAATAAATGAAGTTGATTATTTTGGAGGTATTTAAGTTTCTAATCTTGTTGTTTCAGGTTTCACTAAAATGTGTTTGCTGCTCAAATTCAGTCAAATTCAGACGTAAAAGTTCGAGTGAAAAATGTTTTTTCTTTGTTGTTTTGTTTGTTTTCTGCCACCGGGCGGCTCCACCGGTGCAGTCGGGTTCCTGTCTTGCCCCGGGGCAGCTGGGTGGGGGTAATGGGGGTTGGTAGGGGGGCGGGAGCAGATGACCATGCAGGTTTCAGGTCTGGTCCTCATGTTTAGCATGTAGCGTTAGCTTTGGTAAAAACAGACCTGCTGGCAGCTTCAGTTAAACATGAGGACAAACTGACCTGAGATCAGTGACTGTGTTCACTTCACACCCTCTCCTGTCCCCGTGTGTGTGTGTGTGTGTGTGTGTGTGTGTGTAAGAGTGTGTGTGTACATATGTATGATATCTTTTTGTATGATAAGGGTTAACTCTGATCCACAGAAAGCTCTAAAGCTACTTTGTATTTATTGCAGCTCGGCTCCTCCTCCTCACACTGTTTCCTTCCTGATTCCAGTGTTTCAGTCTGATCTCACTGCTGATTGATGAAGAATTAGATTTTATGTTCTGAATGTCTGAATATTTATTGTCCATCATGATGTGGGCTCATGAACCTCTGGTTGTGCAGATAGAGAGTAGATGTCATTGTGGATCTCTGTGTTATTTGCAGTAGTGAATTATCAGGAGAAAAGATGATGTGTGTGTTACTCTGCTGCCAACGTGTCAATAAAAACTATACAAACACTTCAGTCCTGTTTATTATAAGAAGTACGGTAAATTTGAGAGCTCATCGGTACTCTTTGCTCTTTCTAGGCTGGAGCATAGTTTGGTTTACTGTCTCCAGATGTAAAACAGATAAACAGCAGCTCTGCTCGCTGTCACACATGTTGTGCTACTTGATGGTTTCTGTTTTGGTGACTTCCTGTTCTGTTTGGTTGTTCTTCCTAAGAACATGGCGCCTTTATGCAGACGCTGCACTTTCATATTGAACATTATATAAAAATATCAAACTGTATTTTCATGCAAAGCTGCTTTAAATCAAAATACATTAAAGTTGTTTACAAGTGAACACATCAAAAGGCTGAAAAGAAATTTCCCTGAAACTCTGGAGACTCTTCTCCTCCACATTTGCAGCCCTCCTCCACCCAAACTCCTCTTTTCTTGATTAATTCATATCAATTTAAAACACTTTTCCCATGCTAAACTATTCTGGACCCTCCTGTGTTCATATGTTGCTTAAAAAAAGGGAACTAATGTTCTTGTGGAGACGGAGATGTGGCTGCACTCGGACAGTTTCTGAGAAATCTTGTGATCACACAGCAGCCCCCACCCCACCCCACCCCCCTTCAGCTTTTAGAGAATAAAAGCTGTGAACACTGGGGACTTGCTGAGCTTCCTGAAGTCAACCAAAGGTAAGAACACAGAGATGATGATGATGATGATGATGATGATGATGGTGATGGTGATGATGATGATGAGATGCTTTCAAATGTAAACACATCAGAAGTTCAGACTCTTTATAAAGTTTAAAACTGGACAAAAAGACTTACTTGACATTAGAACTGAAGTTTATTACAGTTTTCATGTTTCAGTGTTTTACATTCAGTCTTCTACTTTAAATGAAACCACAGAGGAAACTGTCTGACTGATTGGAGATGATGTAACTCTTGTGTTCGTTCATGATGATTACCTGTATGTGAACAAAACGTTTGGGAGACTCGACTCAACCGATGAGACGACGAGACAAACACAGTTTATTGTCGCTGCACGTAAACAGACGAGCTGTCAGAGTTTAAACTAACGTGTAACCAAAAGCAAAGCCACCAACAGCACAGGGGAGAGAAAGTGAGGACAAGCTTTAAGCTGAGAGACCGAACAAAAAGCAGAAACAGCTCAATGAAATCCAAAAACTGGGATGAAGAAAAAACACCAAACTGAATAAAAGAGCAGATCAGGAAGCTTGTGGAGAACAGACAGGACAGAGACAAGAACACAGAAGCAGGCAAAGTGACAATCGAAGAGAAACACAAAGACTTCAACACACAGAGAGGAGAGAGAAAACACAGGAGACACAAGGCAGGAAGTAGCAACAAGAGCTTGATGAAAAATCACCAAAATAAAACAGGAAACAGCTGAACTCAAAAGGCAAACCAAGACAAGAGCTGAACAATGAAGTGAACATTAATTTCAGTCAAGATTTCCTCTTCAGAAAAGTCTGTGTGTTGGATTACGAGTGAACTGTCCCTTTAAACACCGTCTGCATCCCATGTGAGCCGTGAGCTTCAGGAAATGAAGTGAAACTTGTGAATCAGCAGAGTTTTCTTCCTCATGTGAGCTCTCGTTGGCTCTCTGCGGTCGCTCTGCTCGTCTGCTTGTAGATTCACTTCATTGTGTCACTTTTCTTCGTTACAGATGAAACAAAATAAAGTTTCAGGTTATTTTTCTGTTTCTGTGTTTTTCTTTCAGACACAAACAGCTGATTCAGCATCACGACCAAGCATCACCATGGCAACAGGGTGAGTGGCGCAGTGTGTGTCTTGTGTGTGTGTGTGTGTGTGTGTGTGTGTTTGTGTGTGTGTGTGTATCTTTGTGCTTTCATTAATGAGTCTTTTCGTCTCTGGTCTGAAGGGAAACCTGGACACAACATGTCATGTGACTCGTCACTGCCAATCAAACCAGTTGCACTTTTATTATTTTACTTCTGAGTCTAAAACAAGTAAGATTAAATCTATAAGTGAGTTGGGACGTATGAAACACAAATGAGAGACAAACCTCAGCGTTAAAACTCCCAAACCAGAAACAAGGAGAAAAAGGCTGAAACAAAAACAGCTTCTGACTGAAATCTGCTGCAGCACCCTGATTACAGGGTTGTGTTCAAGAACAGCTTGGAAAAGACAGACATGCAAAGTTTATTTATGTGGCACCATCACAGACAGAGTCACAAGGTGCTTTACAGGTTCAAATAAATACAGGATGAAATCCATTAAATCACAAGAAACTACAATAAAAACAACCAAAAAAACAATAAGCAACAATAAAAAGCAGCAAAAAAGGAAAAGCACAAAAACACAATAACAGCACCAAGAACAAGGACACAAAAAGAGAACACGTAAAGTGCAATCACAGGGTAAAGTGCAGTCACAGGGTAAAGTGCAATCACAGGGTAAAGTGCAATCACAGGGTGGTTCATAAAACACCTGCCAAACAAAAAAGAATCTTCAGCCGCTTTGTTTAAATAAACAAAGATTGCAGCCCTCAAATCAGGAGGCAAGGCAACACGTTATTCAGGGGCCACAGTTTCAAAGGGTCTGTCACATCTTGTTGTCAGTCTAGTACAGGGGACAGCAAGTTAGCCCTGATCAGAGGACCTCAAAGACCTGCCAGCAAAGTAAGGCTTTAATAGATCGTTAATATAGGCCAGCGCCTGACTGTGAGTGGCCCGATATGTGACAACAGGAATTTTAAATGGATTCTGAAAAGGACCTCAAGCCAATGCAAAGAGGCCGAGATAAGGGTGATGTGACTTGACCTACTGGACCTCATCAGAGGCCTGGCTGCAGCGTTTTGAACCTATTGTAGCTGGTCAATGGATGATTTTTCTGAGAAAAGCAAAAAGTGCATTGCAGTAGTCCAGGTATGATGAAACAAAATGTAAATCATTTCTAATTCAGATTGGGATACCACACACCTGAGTTATGCAATGTTTCTGAGATGGAAAGAACATGTTCGTGCCAAGTGCTCGATGTGTTTGTGGAGATTATTGCCTGATCAAAGACGACACCAAGGTTTTTCAGGGTAGAACACACAATAGAACTTAATGACCCAGAACTGTTAGCCACCTCAGAAACAGTGCTGTCAGCAGCAACAATCAGAAGCTCTGATTCATCAGCATTTAGCTGAAGAAAATTACTGGCCATCTGGTCCTTAACTGCAGACAGACAATCATATAAAACATTCAAATTATTGATCTGATGGGGTGTGACAGAAAAATATAACTGAGTGTCGGTCACATAGCAGTGGTATGAAATCCCTTCAAACTTACTAATAATGTTTCCCAGAGGAAGCAAATAGAGAGCAAATAAAATGGGACCCAAACCAGAACCCTGTGGCACCCCACAGGATAAAACAGCAGACTCAGACATGTGAGGCCTCACGGCCACAGAAAAACTCCCATCTGGAGTGTTAGAAGACCTTCATTACATGGAGGATAAGAGGAGAACCTATCAAGGTTCCCTCAGAGATACCCACCCATTCTATAAGCTTATCAATGAAAATATGGTGAACAGCAGCATCAAATGCTGCACTGAGATCCAGCAGCAGCAGGATGGAGCATTTGCCGCTATCAGAGGACATCATGATATCATTTGAGACACTGAGGAGACTGGTCTGAGTAAATAAGAAAGTAATTTAAAAATTTACCATATGGAGGATTTCACATGCCTGTCAGATGGATAATCAGTTTAAAATAAATTGAAAAGTACACAAACATGATCTGTCACACATAGTTTGCCAGATTGAACTCTGTCCATGTTAAGACCAAACGTGAAAAAAGGTCAGAGTACCCTAATACACGTAGGGCCAGACACATGCTGTGTAAAACTACAATAATATCCAAGAAATTAATGGCAAAAAAAAGCTTTTTTTTAATCGGGAATTTTAAAATAAAATGTAAATGAAAAATAACTAAACCAAAGTTTTTTTAGTTTTGTTCGATTTTTAAAAAAAATTATTTTCATTTTGTTGACTAGACAATAACAGGTTTGAGATAACCATGGAGGTTAAAATCTCTTCTAGTCATTAAATGTGTAAATGATCTGTTTCTTCCATAGGATCACAAACGCCTCATCAAAATACAAGGACGTCATCTCCAAAAGCATTCTGATCCAACAAGGATCTCCTGCTGTCTACCAGCTGAAACCAAAGAAAGAGAATATTGGAACTCTGACAAAAAAGACGATTGGTGAAAAAAATGTGACCAAGTTCAACAAAACCATCTTGCTTGTGGGTGAAACGGGAGCTGGAAAATCTACTCTGATCAATGCTCTGGTGAACTACGCCATTGGAGTGACATGGGAGGAAAACATCTGGTTTAAGATCATAGAGGACGAGACGGAAAATCAGTCAGAGAGTCAGACATCAGATGTGATCGTGTACCAGATCTTTGACTTTGAAGGTCAAACTCTGCCCTTCTCTCTGACCATCATCGATACTCCTGGATACGGAGACACCAGAGGGATTGAACATGATGTCATTGTCAGTGAAAGATTATTGGACTTGTTCCGCTCAGAGGGCGGTGTTCATGAGATTAATGCTGTCGGTCTGGTGATGAAGGCGTCTGTTAATAGACTGAGTGACCGACTGAGGTACATCTTTGACTCAACTGTGTCTCTGTTCAGCAAAAACATGGAGAAGAACATCGTTGCCCTCATCACACACTCAAATGGTATGACACCTAAAAATGTTCTGAAAGCTCTCGAGGCTGCAAAAATTAAATGTGCCAGAGATGCAAAGAACAAGCCTGTTTACTTCCTGTTTGACAACTGCCAGACTGAAGACAGGACAGAGGACCAAGAGAAGCTCGAACACTCACATAAAATAACAGCAGATAATATGAGTCAGTTCACAGAGTTTCTGAAAACAGCTAAACCTCGGACACTGGTAACTACTGTGACGGTTTTAAATGAGCGAGTCAGACTGACGGCCTGCATCAGAAACTTGCAAGAGAGAATTGATTTTATTAAACTTAAGCAAAGAGAAATCAAACAGACTCAGGAAGCTCTGAAGAAATATGAACAAGAGATGGAGAACAATGACAACTTCAGTGTAGAAGTTAATGAGCCCTACAAAGAAAAAGAAAATGTCGATGAAAGAAGGTGGTGGGCATTGTGGTTAAATTATGGAGGAGCTGTCACCTGTAACGTCTGTAAGGAGAACTGTCACTATCCATGCACTCTAGCCTGGTATGCTGAACATTGTGAGGTCATGAAAGGTGGTCACTGCACTATATGTACTGGAAAGTGTCCTGTAACTGATCATGTGAAAGAAAAGTGGATCTATGTGACCAAGACAAGGAAAGCTGAGAAGACCCTCAATGACATCAAAGCGAGGCATGAAAAGAGTAAAACAGAAAGTGAGAGCAAGCAGAACCTTTTGCAAAATCTTCAGAAGAAAATGGAAGAACTTCAGAGAGGCAGAGATCGGTGGCTAGACGAGGCCTTCCAGCATGTTCAAACACTGGAGAAGTTCGCCCTGAACGTTTATTCAGTGTCCACTTACGTCCACCTGGACTTTCTGATTAAGGAGATGAAGGAGAGAGGAGACACAGAGAAGGTCCAGAAACTAGAGGAGATGAAACGTCGAGTGGAAACAGATAAAGGATTCGGAGCAGCTGTGCGGTACATGTTTGGTTAACTGTCAGCAGCTGGCAGAGCAGTTCAAGAAGTGATGAATAAGATGCATCTGTGAAGATTCCCAGTCTATGTCAACATGCTACTTGCTGGACTTGTTTCAGGTCTTTGAAAATGTTTCAGCTGAACTGAACTAAAAAGCCTCTTCAGTTCAAACAGGCTAATGAGGAGAAACAGACAGTTTAAACTCCTCATTGTAACTGATTCAAGAGTCTTTGAGATCTCATGTGAGTCTTTAGCTGTTTCCACCTGCTTTGATAATCTGTCCCAAATGATCCAATCACTCAAACCAAATTCGGAGCTGGTCTGAGCCTCATGTGGCTACGTTCTTTTAGCGGTGGGGACAGAAATCCGTCCTGGGCCATACTGAAAGACCACCCACTCAACTGATGTCCTCTGTGTGAGCGTCAGTACATAATCATTCATGGGACAACAGTGTCACATTAAAAACAAGTGAAAAAACAAGTGGGACCTTTACAGCCATTGTTGCAGTGCTGCCAGTGAGGAAACGGAATATTTGCAGTTTGCAGAACCTGGTCAAAATTAATTTACACTTTTTTCAAACGCTTCAAGATCCGATCATCACTAAAGTGTGTGTTACACAAGAGAGACGATAAAAACAAACACATTGGTCAGTTATCATTCTGACATTTAAGATGGTTTGATTGATTCACCACATCAACTAATGCAGTGAATAACATGAAAGAAAACAGTCCACCTTAAAGTTTCTGGTGGCAGTCAGGTAGGGTCAGGGTTAGCCATGGACTGTATGATCGCGGCACAGTGAATTTCCTCCATCTATTTAACTTCTGCAGAAAAGATGAAAAGATGCTGCAGGCATCAGATTCAGAATGAGAGTATATTTACAAAAAAGAAAATTTATTTGTTTAAACATTAAATATCTTTTTACTGTATTTGATTGAATAAAGACTGAAAAGGAACCGCAAGTTATTGTATTCTGTTCTTATTCACATTTTACATAGCGTCCCAACTTTTTTGTAACTGGGTTTCTTTGCTTGGTGGCACCAAATACATGTCCACCTCTGGCTGGGATTGGGTATTGGCAGAACTTGTAACAGTAGCAGCTGTTCACCTCGGGCTCGTCATCACCAGTGTTTTCTTAATTTGCCCACTCTTCTTTATTTTTTTATCACCAGCAGGCAGGAAGTGCGTTCTTTTTTATTTTTCAGGTTGACTAGGAGCGGTTTTTATTGTATCGCTGCCTTGTGCAGGTAAAAAAACAACAACAGATGAACTTAAAACTGTCCACTTGTGATCGGATCATTCAGGACGGATGATGAAACCAGGTGGAAACGGCCTCTGACACACCTGTCCATCATGTGAGTCCTTCAGGTTAGAAATTCGTTCCAGTTGGCCATAAAAAGTCTCTACAGTCTGTTAGAACTGAAGGAGCGTTTTTGGATGACAGTTGAAATGTGACTTTCCATGAATTTCCTCTTAAGATCATATGTTTTTGCATTTAATCATGTTTTTATTCTCATTGTTGAAGGCAGGATTGGTAATTTGATCTAGTATACATTAGTTGTTATTTTGGTTGAAATGGTCTTTATATTCTGACAGCAATCAATAAGTTATGAGCTCTGAAAAAGTACCAATAAAGATCCGTCATCTGTAGCTGCTGTTATCCTGTAAAAGCACCAACCAATCACTGCTTCACAGTGTGCTTGGAAATATCCAATCAGATGGCCCCCTGTCTCCCTGCTGGTATTCTACCCCACCGTGCAGCAGCCTGCACTCAGAGCGTGTTGCTGCTGCCTTTGGAGATACATTACTGCATGTTTCCTGGAGAATAGAAGAGGTTACCACTGCCACGGTAACTTGAAACAGCCTGTAACTCTGTAATGCAGCAGAACTTGTGCATGTGGAGTCGAGGGCCTCTCTGTCAAAGGAGGGGGGTGGGGGGTTTAACAGGAGCCCTGAGGCGACATTACTTTCAAATTTAGCTAGCTTTCTAACATTTCCAACCCCAGCTTTAAGCTTCTGCTAACAAGAATCAGTGTGTCATGTTTATCCACCTTTATATTCCAATGTTAAACTGTTGGAAGATTAAATACAAGTAAACTCGTTACAAAGGAGTTTTTGAAACCTCCTCCTGTGTCTGTGTGTTCTGACTAATGAGGATGATATTTTTCACAGCAGCTGGATGTTTGTGTGCAGGAGTTTAAGGAACAGGAACAGCTGGATGTTTGAGATGTTGGAACGTATGAATGATGAGAACAAAGTGTCTGAAGAAAAGAAAATGTCAGGACCAAGTAAAGAAGGAATCCAGCTTTTACACTCCAGAGTTTTTATGATGTACTTTGCTGTGATCGATGCTGCAGCTTATTGGTAAATTCAGCTTTTCCACATGAAATCAGATCCTGTCTGATGCTGTTTTCTGTGATTGGTGAATAAAATCTCTGCTTGATGAAATCAGTTTGCTCAGAGTTTCTTCACTGGATCATCAGCAGCTTTTCAGTCTGTTGAAACTTCTGCTGAACTTTCTTCAATAAACGTCTGTTTGTCTTTGTTACTGAAACACTTTGAGTCTGACAGACTAACAAACACACAAACATCAGATCTGATGGCTCATTAACAATGTGCTGCTTCAGAGAAATACAGAATCATTAAAATGAGCTTTAAAACTCAGAGTTCTTCTAAGCTTCCACGGCTGAGTTACCTGGTCCAGGTGTTTCAGAGCTTCGTGCAGACATCAGATCGCACCTCCTCTGTCTCTCCTCAGTCTGGGGACTCGCTGTCTGAACCTTCTGGGCTTTCAGCAGTTTGTTGGCGACAGTGAAATGATGTCTGACCTGATCGACGAGGGCAAGGAGCTGATCCGACGAGGTAACGACTGTCCTGATGACGGTGTGGCAGCTCTCGGTATCTATAAGCACTAAGAATTTGACTGGTGCAACAACCTTTATTCATCATTAAACACTGTGAAACTAAAATATATATGACTGTTCTTTCATAAATGACAGTGTTGTTATTCTAAACACACTTAATCGTTCATTTACAAGCAGCCTCTCTCTGTCATGATTTTATACAACTTTACATGAACATTCTCATGAGCCACAAGACTGATGCTAAATAAACACTCTGATTATGACAATCTGAAATGAGTAACAGAGCCTACCTCACTTCACCTGCCTCAGGTCCAACTTTAAAGTGGATTGGGAACAGGTGCTCTTTTTCTGACATCAACATATTTTAAGGTAAGACACGAATGGAACACTAAAAGTTCTAAAAATTGATCACTAATGCTACATACCATGCTAATCTGCCCCAGGTACCCCAGCTAGTGGCACGGCAAAGATGGTGTTTGACGACACCGTTTTCCCTTTTTTTCATGCTTGCTCTGGGGTTGCAGACGCACCAGAACATAACACATGCCTTACTTGGCGCAGTGGCCATTTACACTCCCACCAAATCATACTATGATGAATACACTTAACAATGTAAACAACAATGACTCATGCTTGATTTCTAAAGTAGCATAAATCAGCCACCAGTCTTCAGGTCACCTCAGTAAACAGTAGTACCATTATATCTCATCTGAGTGTTTTTTCTCTCTCTAAAAACAATAAGTCAGTCATTTTCAAGTAAAAGTACCAGCTTCTGAGTGGGCCGCTCAGTGACTTAGGGCTTTGAGGGACAGTCCCTTTTGTTGCTGACCTGCACTCTCCTACTTGTACCTGAACCCGACAAACTAATCCATCCGGCCCCTCTGTAGTGTCCACCACTCATCCCAAATGCATCTCATTTCTCAGAAGAGTGCCCTCCTTAATTATGATGATGCAATTCACTTTAAAGTTACACTGGGGAACATGCCAGTTTTACTTAGGGAAAGGTTTAAGAGATTCTCCCTTTTCCATCTACTTCAGAACTGTTCTGTTTAGTACTGCACTAGACGCCATCTTATCACTGCAAACATGTCTGCACACACAAACTTCCAAGGATTCAGAATAGTTACCTTGGACTTCATCAAGATGAGATGGTTTGGAGTCAAGGGTTCAAAGGATCATTGATTCCATCAACATTCAAAGAACAGCTGTTCACAATAGCCATTGCTTCATAGAACAAGATCCTGAGAAAAGCATCATTAAGTCCTCCTGAACACTGAGCAATGGTCACATTTGAGACATTACGAATAGTGCTGATTTGCCGCTCCCAGATACCACCTGCATGTCTTTATGAAGGAGCGTTTAAAACAATCTCACAGTGTTTGTCAGCCAAAAGAGACTCAACTACTCTCATGTCACATTGCTTGAGAGCTTCTTTGAACTCATTGCTAGTTCCAACAAAGTTTGTGCCTTGATCACAGAAAAGTTGGGACACTGCTCCTCTAAAACTACTGAAGCACTGCAAGGCATTGATAAAGGTTTCTGTAGACAAGTCATGGAGCATTTAATATGGACAGCCCCAGAGGACAGGCTTGTGAAGATTAGTCCATATCTCCTGTACTTTTCATGACCATGCTTAACAATAAATGGACATGAACAGTCAATTCCACAGAATGTAAAGGGAGCTGAGACTTCACAACGTTCATTGAGGAGATCTTACATTCCTTGTTCCTTGGCTGGTCTTCTCTGTTTATGACACTTGCACACATCTGAATATCAAACTTGTGACTGATTTACTCCCACCGATCACCCAAAACCCATTGGTTGCAGTTCCATCAAGGTTTGACTTTGGCCTTGATAACAGACTTGACTGTGATAGTGCGACAAAATCAGTTTGGTGACGCAACTGTCTTTAGGGAGGATAATGTTTTCATTCTTGTCTAAGGGTTGACCCTTTAAGTCTTCCATCGAGACAGAGAAGTCCTCCATCCAGAGTAGGATTGAGGCTAAAAAGAGGACTTCACCTAGAAAGACTGCCTCCTCGGGGAAAGCGTCTGCTGTTTAACTTGTGTTGCAGATACATAAACTGATTTGACCTCTGGGTCACCAATGAGCAGCTCAGTAGAGGGTTTGGGTGTTGGGCTTCTCGTTCCAAAAGAAACGTAGGGCCTGATAACCAGCCAGCTGAGGAGATCTCTGTGGCAGGAAGACCTCTGGAGGCATGGCCAGCAGTGTTTTGTGATGCATCAACATAGTGCCAGTTATTTGGATCTGTATTTTCTCTTCTCAGCTGAACCCTGTTTGCCTCTGTCATGGCGTGGCTCAACTGAGACGAAGAGCACGAGATATAAAGGAATTTATTTACTAAAAAGAATAAGGCATAGAGCAATGTCATGTGTATGTAGTCAGGGCCAAATGGAGCTTCCCCAGTGAAGGGAGAGGAGCCAGGAACCAGAGCCAGGATAAGCAGAGAGGGGGGGGGGTTAATATTCAGCTTGAGAGCACGAGGCCAAGGTGCACATACTTCAGCTGATGACCAAAAGAAGTGATGAAAGCTGATATCTCTTTTGCTCTTTGGGACAACTGGACTTGCCAATACCCTTTAAGTAAGTCAAATTTACTAAGAAAACAAGCTGGACTCTCTCGATCTACACAGTCTTCTATTCATGGTTGTAAATTAGCATCAGACTTAGTGACTAAATTCACTTTTTGATAGTTAGAACATAACCTGGGACTTTAATCTGACGTATCAACCAGCAAACAAGGGTATGCCCAGCTTGTCGAAGACGGTTTGGCAATGTCATTAGGGAAGGCAAGGCAGCTTTATTTGTATGGTGCATTTCATACAAAGAGTAACTTGATGTGCTTTACATAATTAACAGAACAACATTAAAAGCATTTAAAAAAAGTGCAGAAAATTAAAAAAAAGATATAAAAGAAATAAAATCAGACTAAAACAGAGCAAAAAGAATAAGAGTGCAGCACAAAATAATGATTTGCTTTGTAATTATTAACAGATTGTTCATTGAAAATGAAAGATAAAAATTTTAAGGGTTTTAAAAGAACTCATTCATTAGCAGAAGATGTAGAAGGGTTTTGAACCTGGATTTAAAAACATTCACATTTGGGGCGCTGTTTAGCTCAATTGGTACTAGGGCGTCCCATGCGCGGAGGCTTAGTCCTCCATGCAGCGGTCGCGAGTCTGACTCCAGCTCTGACCATTTGCTGCGTGTCACCCCTCTCTCTCTCCCTGTTCCTGTCAACTCTTTCTAAGCTGTTCTATCAATTAAAGGCAAAAAACCCAAAAAATTTAATTAAACAAAAAACACTCACATTTGGGGCTGACTTTAGCTCTGCTGGGAACTTGTTCCATTCGTGTGCAGTGTAACAACTAAATGCCACTTCACCATGTTTGGTTCGAACTCTGGGCTTCACTATCTTATCTGATAGCCTGGGTTTACTGGGTTTATATTCAATGAACATTTCATTTAAGTGATTTTTAAACCAGAAGCAGAACTTTAAAGTCTATTCTACAGCTAGCTCGGTGCCGGCGTAAAGACTTTAAAACTGGTGTAATATGCTCTGATCTCTTTGTTCTGGTCCAAACCCAACCTGCAGCGTAATGCGTAATGCTCTTTTTGGGGAGTCCAGTCACAAGACCATTACAATAGTCAAGTCTACTGGAGATAAAAGCATGGATGAGCTTCTCCTGGTTTATTTAGGACATGACACCCTTCACTCTGGATGTGAAGGAATTTCTCTGACCCCCCGGGCCTTTCCACCTCTTCGTTTGCCTCTATACTTCTTTGTACTTAAGTAGATCAAAGTTGACGTATGTCACACAGTCCCTTTGTTTTAATCAGTGTTGTGTCTCACAGTTATTGGTGCAGACTCGCCCCATCTGCCCTCGCCATGGCAACCAAGGCCGAGGGTATGAATGTTTATATTGTGATACCCAGTAAGATCCTGAAGGTGGACAGCTTGACCTTATA
>JAPZDV010000240.1:0-13562 GCA_029814665.1 Acanthurus lineatus
TGAGGAAAAATCCCGAGTCCGGCTCATCCGAGACCGAGACAAGACCGAGTAAAAATGCGGTCGATACCGAGACAAGATCAAGACCTTGAAAATGTGGTCTCGAGACCAAGACCGAACTCGAGTACTACAACACTAATGTTTATTCCATGACTTATTTAAATTTTATTGACCAGTAACATGTTGACCAGCAAAGTGTTGTTTTCTTACACTGATGAACAAGTGACTTTTATTTTCTAAAAGAGATAATCACTTAAGTTGGAATAATGAATCTCCTTATTTGAAAAAGGCGTCTCAGTTATTTGGGTTGTATGTCAGCATTAATACGGCATTGTTAGGTTATTTAATCACTCTAAGCTGTTCTATCACATAAGTGCTGCTACACCTGCTGCATCACCATATTCTGTGAAATATTTTTTAGGTGCTTAACCAGCTTCTCCTGCCTGTATTCAAAGAAAACCCAGAATAGTTAGATCATTATTTACAATGGTCAGTCCAAGAAATTAACTGTAAGAAAAAGTAAGCGATGTACTAATCTCATGTACATGTACATGCACATCACTAAAAAAGTAGTTGGAAAAATCACCACTAGAGGTTGCACACTAGCCGTGCCACCAAAGAAAATAGCTTTTCTGAGGCACAAGTTGGTTTTGGTTAATGACAATATTATTTCACATATATATAATACAATTCAGCTACCCCAAAATGTGTCTCAAAGAGCTTTACAATTTGCACTGCACACAACAACCTTTGTTCTACACCTTTGATTAAAATAGGGAAAAACTCCTCCAAAGAATGCCCTTGACAAGGAAAAATGGAGGAAGCCTCAGCAAGAAAACAGAAGCGGATCCCTCTTAATGGACTATTTTGCAGGAAAGACCTTAAGCAGCTTTTGTTGTTACAAAATAAGTAGGATCTAAATCACATTAACTAATTTTAACCATAGAGACCTAACAAGATCCAAATGACACAGAAGAGCAGCACTTCGCATGGATCAGTGTGACAGACAACCACACAAAGAGACAGAGAGACATAGTAACATGCAATTTATGGAGAGAGGTCGTGAAAGTGAGACACTGAATCCCCTGGGGGGTGCTTATCTAGATCTGAACATCTGCCCCAACAACAAGGAAGAATTGTATTAATTTTGAAAGTCTTTTTGGTCAAAAAAACATGTACTTTCTACATCTGGATTTTTAATAAAAGGAAGTAGCCTTTATAAAATATTTTCCTTGTTTGTGTGTATTTTTTCCCTATGTTCATGAAAATCAAAGCAGGTTAAATATTAATTGTTTCCTCTTCTTCCTGTTCCCTTGTTTGTCTCTCTGAGCCTTTCTTTTGTCTCTCCCTTTCCATATTTATTACTGGTATTGCCTATTGGTTCCCACCTCAGGGAGGGGCACTCAAGACTTATTGGCTCCATTGTCTCTTTTACTGCCATGAAAAGAGGAACTGAGCAGCACTGTGACATCATCCACCCCACACCCGTTTACTTTGGTCCCTCTCTGCCCCTTTTCTCTTTGCTTTCAACCCCCTTCACTTGTTCTGGTGACTGATGGATGGTCACGTGATGTTATAATACCCGGGGATTTGCCGCTAGGCTTCCTTTCTCCTTCCATCCTTCTCCGTCTGGGGGAGATCCTCCAATATTGTCCTGCAGCCTGCCATTTTCCTCTTAGATGATCGATTATTTGCAGATAGTAATATTTATTATGGCTCTGACTGAGGGTTGGATAGCGTGTTAGAACACTGTCTTGACATAACCCATCGACACACGAACATGGAATACATGTGCTGTGGTAGGAGACAGGAGTAGAGACAAGGCATTTTTACTACATGTTACCGGTAAGTAACATGCTTTGCTCATGAATATTTAAATTGCTGTTTTATGGGGCCCCTATTGGTCATTATCATTAACAATAAAGGTTTTTGTACTGTATTAAGTAATTGAATTTTTCCACTGAAAACCGACTGTGTTGGTGTGTGCCAGGAATAAATTTCCTGTATTAACTGCTTTATACTACAATCTAATTTAGGAGTCCTCATTTCTCTACTGTGATATTTGCACAATTTGTCTACTGTAAGTTAAATGATGTTTAAGTATTGGCTGAATTTAATATCTATCCTGTTTGCCTTGTTTTTTTCAGGAGTTAAACGTTAGGTAAAAGCCTTCGTATTGAATATTTGCTTTATTGCTACAAAATTTGTATATTTTTGTTTAGTGCAATTCTGCTTAATCAGCAGTATACAAGTACAGTCAGCAACAGGACACAGATCAGAAATATATCAGGATAAGATTTATTTGCCAGGTATGTGTACACAAACAAAAAATTTTACTCTGGTTTTTCACTGCTGTCAGTGTAATAAAACAATTACAAGTTTAGTGTTGCAGCTAAGATCATGAATTACAAATATTGAAGAACTAAAGGCAAAAACACTGCAGAATAGAGACTGATAAGGATTGTTCTATTTCAAAAGATATACACACACACACACACACACACACACACACTCAATTGCATATAAATATATAAATATATATATATATATAATTGTGTTTATATCAACACACACACGCCCACACACAAACATTATGTAGTGGTTAAAGGACCTATAATAAATGCAACATGAATGACAAGATATACTTGTTAAAAACTAGGCATTTTAAAATATAAAATATAATTTGTAATAACAGTAACCAGATGTTTTGGATGTTTTGCTGATAGACGTTTATTCATCACTCATTTACTCATTATGACTGATAGTTGTGTTTTTCTTAGCAATGTGCAGTGGAGAGAATCTGTTCTTATGTGTTGTTGTATTGGCATGCGGTGGTCTGGACCACAAAACAGAGAGGAGAAGTTGGAGCAGGTTGTGTCCAATGATGTTTTCTGCCTGGTATGTGTGAGTCCTGAATAGAGGGCAGGCTGGCATCAACAATTTTCTCTGCAGATATGAGTGTCGATTATAGTCTCTTCCTGTCTTGTCTGGTTGCTGACCCAAGTCAGACAATAATTGATGTGCAGAGAACAGACTGGATAATTGCAGAGCACAGCTGGGTCTGTAGTTACTGAGGCAAGTCCATTTTCTGAGGTGGCAAACAAAGTCCCTCTCTGCATCCTCTGTTGGTTCCTTTTGTTGATGGAGTCTATGCTGGGGGGCCACTTTAGACTTTGTAAGATGTTGTATATATATATGTATATAACTACTGTTTGCTTTTTCATTGCCGTACCAGAATAAAGTGTAATCGCACACCCGTTACAGTAGGTGGCAGTGGCGCTTTCACTCTGCTGTGTCTTGGGTGATCACTGTTTTCAAAAGTCATAAGGGGTTAAAATGTATTCATTCTTGCTTTTAAAGATGAAAAATGACAAATAATGGAAAATAGATGAGCTCCAAAGACGTCTAATCTATTGTTTTTTGAATTAGTTGTGGAGTATTGAAGCAAAGGCGAAAGAAAGAATTTTTTTAATGGTTTACGACACACACCTACATGTAGTGTGCCATTAACTCTAATCATTAGAGTGTGCATGAAGTACTACAAACAAACACACAGAAGACACAATGGTAAAATATTTAACAGTGATGAAAAGAAAGGCAGATAGAGATGGAGATAATGAGACAACAAAAGTCTCCCGAGATGAGGAAATATGACAAAGCATATGTAGTGCTTGGCTTCACTGTGACTGGCGGAGGGTGGGGGGCGCAAAATGTTTTCTTCTTTCTAGGGGGGGCTTAACAGAAAACAATTGAGAAGCACTGATCTAAGGGAAAAGGAATAGCTGCCATCAGAAAAGTAATCCTAGGTAAGACATTCATCTTTAAGCTATCTATTTTATCCCAAATATTTTAAGAGAGAGCTTTTCATCTTTCAATACCCTCTGTAACATCATGTACAAGCTTTTTCAAATTATATGGGGCACTACCATGAATACTGCACCTTAAAGTCACACAAAGATTATGCATCCCATCAGGTGATCACTGAAAAGGCAAGTTGGTAATATGTGTTTTATGACAACAGAACATTTAAGGGCAAACCTTATCCAAATTAATCTTGTATCCAGAAATGGCTCCAAATTATCTGTCAAATCTGTCAAGAATATTTTAAAGGGATGTTAGGGGACCTATTACTATTAGCAAAATATCATCTGCAGAAAGATTTATTTCCATTTCTGTTATTGGTAATTATTTAATTCCTTTAATGTAGTCATTCTCTGTAATGAGTATGGCAAAGGGTTCTAATGATAAAATAAAGAGCATAAGGCTCAAAGTGTACCCTAGAAGTGGTTCTCCTCTAAGTTCGAATAGCTCAGTTATTTTGTGACTTGTAATAATCTTGGTCTTTGGTGCTGAGTAAATGTAAAACAAAAAAGTCTGTTGATTCAGGTATGATACCATTTCTCTGTTTTCAATTTATCACATAATTTGGACAAAAGGGTTTTATTAAAATTACAGGTGCTTTGCCCCTGGCTATTTTGTTCATGGCAGCTAAAATCTCAGTTTAAAAAAAGTGTTTTTCGAGATTTTCCCCATCTTCAGAATAAAAAAAATGGGATTTTAGCATTAGAAAAGCATTTCAGGATATTGGGAAAACTTCAGAATTATACAGAATGTTATAATATTCCTAAAATCTAAAATCTTGAGAATTCATTGCCTTTTGCAGCCTGTGGGCCAACAGTCTTCTAGCCATATAATCATTTTTAAATAAATTTGATTTTTAGCTATACAAGTCCATTTCTGTCTTTTTAACCAATAATACTCTGAATTCTGACCCTGTTTTTACCAGTTTTATATACTTGATCAGTCTTTGCTTTTGGGGCTGTTAAAGTCATTTGCGAGGTAAAGTCTTTCATTTTTTTTCACTCTCTTTTTTCCATTTTGTTGCTAAGCTGAACAACCTTATATGCTTTCTAAGCAGTAGCTCAGGATTTGACTGATTTACTGTTTATATCAAAAAAGTTTTGTATCTAAGTATTTATTGTGTTAATTAGGTTTTAATTTAGGAGTAAAGAATTATTCATTTTCCACCTGCAGGGTTAATTATTGTGAATGGATGGAGTAAAGGCCAGTGTAATGGGCCAGTGATCACTTTCAATCGTGTTGTGAATTTCTGAGGGCCAGACAAAACCAAAAAAGCATCTATTTTTGAGTATCATTTGTGTAAATTTGAATAGAAAGAATAATTTCTAGCATCTGGATTTAGAAATCTCTTTTCATCTGACGGTCCAGAGTTTCTGCATAAGTCTGAAATAGTTTGGTCAGATTGAAGGGGGTTTACCACCCTTGTCTCACTGTCTCACTGTGGTTCAGTGGAGTCCAAAAGCCTTAGAAATGGCTCTCTAACCCTTTCCAGACTGATAGATGTCAATGACTTTGTTTCTCATCTGTTCTTGAATTTCTTGAGATTGCGTCATAATGTGTTACCATTGGAGATCTTTTATCCCACTTCACTTTGTCGGACAGGTTCTATTTAAGTGATTTCTTGATTCAACCGGTCTGGGAATGATCAGGCCTGGGTGTGGCTAGTGAAATTGAACTAAGCTTTCCAAAAAATGTGGTGAATCACAGTTAGTTCAAGATTTAACAAGGGGGGCAATTACTTTTTCACACGGGCCATGTAAGTTTGGATTGCTTTTTTCCTTTAATAAATGAAATCATCATTTAAAAACTGCATTTTGTGTTTACTTGTGTTATCTTTGACTGAGGTTTAAATTTGTTTGAGGATCTGAAACATTTAAGTGTGGAAAACATGCAAAAAAGTAAGAAATCAGGAAGGGGGCAAACACTTTTTCACATCACTGTATCTTCCTTTAGAGTCAAACACAGAACACTGAACTATGAAAGAGGTCTTTTTTGGACCAATACTGAAGCACCCTTTCTTCCTGAATGATAAACCTGACCTCCCATTTTTGCTCTAAACTTACAAGCTTTGGCTTGCATGACATGAATTCCTTGTAACAGAGCCATTTCTGATTAAAGTTTTGTCAAATATGATACAATTCTAGGTTTCTTCACTGGACTATTTAATATACCCACATTCCTGCTTGAAACTTTTACACTGTTTAGAATCTGATTGTCTACCTGTCTTGACATTGTAAATTCATTAAAATACCTATTAAAATGGCCAAAATAGTTATTTTATCCTCATCACTCATCCTATTATTGCAACAACTTTACTCACAATTGTATAACATAAAGCTTAAACCCTCTGTATTAATTAAAAGTTTACAAATGATGTTAATAACAAAAGGTCATACCATAAAGAACCAACCAGTTCCTAAGAAAAAAAAAACAAACATCAAGTAGCAGTCCAGTGGTTAATTCAATAAGAAAGATTACACTGTATATGTACAAACACGCACAAAATAATCTTGTTGTGTGTAAAAGGGTTGGGGTGAGGTGCACTCTTGATTTATTTGCAGTGAGTTGCTCCCATAACAAATTCAGGATCGGAAAAATAGGCTAAACTAAATCAAAACACATGACAGTTATTCTTGCTAAACTCTATCAAAACATTTCCAATATTAACATGAATACATCAATGAATGTATTGATTACAATTATCTTACATCTGCAACTAGCTGTGTTAAAACATGAACATGCTGGATGCGGTCTTGTAATGCACATTCACAATGCCAAAAAAATACCTCCGATCTCTGGTACTGGGGAAAAATTAAAAAAGAAAACATGTTTTTTAGAAAAAGGGGTTATTTAAGTGTTTGTACTAGTAAGGTAATGTACGTACAAAAGATTTATTTGCTTAATTATAGATATCTCTTTTCAATGAGAAAAGTCTTTTTGGGTCCAATGGCACCACCTGATCAAAGCCATGCTTGTAATACCATGGTTTTGCCAACATGTCTTTTTGGCTTCAAAGGCCAGCTCACTTCCTGGGGGCTTGCTTGCTATCTTACAGAGGTGGCAAAAATGATATCTGCAGCAGGTATAAGATAGCAATGCCTCCTGTGCCACTGATGCACCAGCTTTGAGCTGGGTGTAAGATAGGGCCCTAGGACTGCTTTTGTGCTGGGCTGTAGCCATATATATTTCTTCTACAATGTCCAGCATTGTATTAGGGCTCTATGAAGATTAACTTGCATTTCCAGCCAGCCCTAAGTTGTAGCTAGTGGAACTGCAGTTTTTAAAAATTCTGTGTAGATTTCATTTTTTTTAGCCCCAGAGGTTGTTTTCCTCTGCAAATCACAACAGTTTAAATCATGCACAGGCAAACATATATTCGTTTCAAATTTGATCTAAATCATGGACAACTGGCTTGAAATTGGGGAATTTTAATGACATAACTTTTGTGTGAGATATCATTACCTGAAAAAGATAATCTGGTTTTACAGGTACATTGCCAAATCTTCTAAAGTTAAGACAATGCTAAATTATACTAAGTAAGGACAGAGATCTGAGCACAGATACATACACAGATGAAAACAAATGAGTCAAAGATTCTCCTGTTAGGGTGTCTGCATGTCTTTTGGCAGGGTTTTGTGCTGAGCCACATGGCAGCGTTAAGTTAATCCCGGCCAATTCCATTCCAATCCTCCCAGCAGAGCTGCTAGGAGGTAAAGCAGGATGAGACGGCTTTGATTAAACCATTCAACCCCTATTTATGTCATCTGTGTGTGGCTGTGTGACACACATAGACATAAATAGAGTGTGTTTATTAGCTATATATGCCTCATGATTGATAAAAGTATTAAATAGTAGCTGTTTTCATAGAGGGAGTCAATGTTTCTTTCACTGTGCAAACTGTCTTGGGGTCTGGACAATTGTTAACCTGTTCTCCAGGTCCCTTCGCTCACTGAAGGACTAACAAGAAAGTGTAATTATGAGAAATTAAAGTGTTTTGCCTCAAAAAACATTAAAACTTCTAATTATTAGATGATTTACACAGAACTATTGTTATTCAGGTACTATTATTCAGTTGTCAATTTTGGAACATTAATTTATCTTTTTGGTGAAAACACATAGTTTTCAAGGAAATCCAAAACAGTCAGGCTCTCTTTTCTTGTTCTTGCACATTTATGTAAGGTCCCAGTCTCTTACACAGTCAGGGAAATAAGAAGTGTATAAACGTGTACATAGGGGTTAGATAAGACATGTGGTCACCTTGGTAAGAATGCATAGATTATGGAAATTCCAATTATGTTGGGTGTTTTAAAAATGTGTTATATTTTATGATTTTGAGTTGATAATCTTAACTTGTAACTACAGCTATTAGATATATGTAATAAAATCTGTAGAATAATTAGAAAAAACATCTTCTGTAATAATTATATTATTAATGCGTAGTAAAAAAAAAAAAAAACTTAAGGATCACATCAAGTCAAGTCAGTTTTATTAAAATAACACCAAATCACAGTATAAGTTGAGTCTTGGGAAATTTCACATATAAACAGGTCTAGACCACAATCTCTGCTTTATTTGATTAAAATCCAGAGGCAGAAATCCTACTTCATTGCTGGTTGAGGGGGTGCAATAAACGGTAAAATTTCAGAGAGTAATTCCTGAAGGGGACATGAAAAAAAATACTCTTGTTTGTTTGTTTGTTTGTTTTCCCTGTCCTGCACTTAGCATGTTCAAATGTTTTAATGATGATATTAAAAGTAATAAGTTTAAGTAGTAACTACATAATAAAAAAATCAGTACAGATCATCAAAGTCAAAGTGGAAGTACATTATATTGGGATATTTAATGGACTATATTGGGATAATACTATCTCACTTGAAAAATCTGAGATGTCGCTACAATAAGTGTTCTCACATCTCACATCAATGAGACAGATATTTGAAAAGAATGAAGAGGTCAGAATGTCTCTTCTTCTCTGCTCTTCAAACACTGATTGTCAGACTGCCTGCCAATTGCTACTGCCTGATGCAGCAGGTAATGAGAGGAAAGATTGTTTCTCAGCCAGCAGTGAAGTTGACAACAATCTGCGCAATTTTAAGATTCATAGCAAACTAAGAAAAACATCTACATACAGTACAGTACGTTTTAGCTCGTTACGAGTTATTAGCTATGTGCTTAACCAGCGCACTGTGGTTATGTAAATCATGCCGGCAGACTGCGGGCAGAGCAGCGGAAATGTCACTTATCAGTTAGGTTTGTGCTTGTTAAACAAAAGCTTTGATAATTAACTTAATTGCTTTTTACTTATGAGGGTTACCGCAACCCTGTTTGCGCGTGCGATGTAGGTGTTCATGAAAGGCACGGATGTGTTGGGGCTGTAGAGCAAAGCAGCGGCAGCCCCGCTCGTGGGGGGAGGGGTGGACCAAACCACTGTCACGAATGGGGGAGTCGTAATCTTTCAGTATTTAAAAACACATTGTTTTTTATTTACAGTCAACACATTTTGTATTGTGCTTTCCATGAACATTAATTTGTTGATCACAATTATTTATTTGTGTTTACAATTGTATTTTTTTTTGGGGGGGGGGGCAATTATTTGGAGGGGAGAGGTGACGACCCTTTTTTCCCTCCAGGATTTACGTCCTTTTTAAAACCCAACGAATAGAAGTCCACATGAGCTAGCACTTGATGACAGTTGCAAGGAAGAGGTTTCCACTAATGATCCTCAGAACAGTACCTGGCTCAGTGGTGGATGGTTATTTCATGTGACTGGTCGGGTTGAGAAAGATAGAGCACTATATAGAGGGGGAAAGAGAGAGAAGAGAGACAACTACAAAGGTAGAGAGACAAAGAGAAAAGCACAAGGGTAGAGACACAAAGAGCAAAGCAGACAAAAGCAAAATAAAGAAAAAAATGTGGAATGTGGTCCATGTGTGGTCTCAATCCATGGGAATTTTAAATATGAGAAAGCAAAAATACTAAGTGAGGTGACCATTTCTTACATGTTACAGTTAAATACATACATTTAACAAAAATGCTGCTAATAACAGATCAGTTAATATTATGGACGTGTCTTCAATTCATCATCTTAACCTAAACTGATCTCAGGGGTCTGGCATACTGCACTATTAAACCCAGTGTTTTATGAGGATGAGCCAATTTGCTGGCTATGATATCCCTTTTTTGATTTTTTTAGTAATTTCTTAATTGGTCTCTTCTAAAGTTTGAAAACACTTGATTTTATTTTCTTTTTCAATCCAGAATTTTTATCTATTATCTAATTTATTTGGTGTAGAATTAATATGCACACCAGTTTAGGATTGTAATATCCTCCTCCAGTTAACATTCTTTTTAGTGCTCTCCATACCCTTAAAAAACTGTTTCACCCATACAAAAAAGAGCACACTAGACAACAACTGGGTCTAGATTAACATATTTAATAAATTACCAATTATTAATATGAACCAGGATAACAAGCAATCAGAGTGATGATAGGGAATTTTAATAACGAATGGGGAATGGTAAGAGAGATAATCTTTACATGGATGTTTGTCATTAGTTCTGAATAAAGATATAAAATATGAAAATTAAATTATCAAAATTATTTAATTATTATTTGCCTAACATTTCAATGCAAACCTAGTCATTGTTAGAAAAGGAAATGGTTTGCATGTACTGTGAACAGTTTGGTCGGAACAGAAAGCTTATGATTGGAAACTTGAAAAGGCAGCAGTGCTGCCAGCAGTGCTGATGGCAGTCAGGGTAGATCCCTTTTTCTATCAGGTTCAAAGCTGCTCACACTGACAGCAGCAACACAACATATAAGCAACACTGATTGTTACTATGATGTAAACAGCACACAGTGTTTCTGCTGGCCACCACAAGATTAAGAAGACAATTAACAAGACAAGTTAGGTATCTAAATACCTAAATTACCTTCGCTTGAGGCAACAGTTTCACTTCTTTTACTAGAAAAGCAAAGTCTGAATTTTATTTGTCTTAAACAATAAAAAAATAAAAATTCAAGGAACTTCTAGTCATTTAATCAATTATTTAATCATTACAACTATTTTAGCCAATGATACCAGCAAAGAAGTTCCTCCTTGTTTGCTAAGATAGATAAAGATAAAGATTTGTAATGCTGAAATATTACAGGGAGCCCATCATTGCCTCTGCTTTCCTGCGTAACCTTACAGTCGACTTTAATGTTTTCTGTCCCTGTTGACTGGAACCAATTGCAAAGTGTCAAAGTTGCAAAGTAGTTCAAGAGTAGTGCTTTTAAAAATGTGGTGGTGGTTTTGAAGGCAGATACATTGGCATATGTAACTGCTCCCTTTCTTAGCCAAATAAGGCAATATTTTTATAATTTAAGTTTTGTATGTTAATAAATAAATACATAAATAATAAAGTTCAGTTTCTCCTTATTTTTCTCATCCACCTTTTCCATTCTTCCTCCAAAACCAAGAAAAATACCAGTATCATTTGTAGCCATTTATCTGGCAACTTCTTAATTAAAAGAAGTTAGCATTTTAGTGTCAGTGTGTTTATTGGATCCAGAAAAAAAGAGATAAAACTTTGTTTTTTGTTTACCCTGTCTTCTTACATCATTATTACATTTTCTGCATTACTCAGCTTTTTTGGTGATGCCAGAAGAAGAGGAAGAAAAGGAAATGTTCAGACCACATTCTTTTAACGTCATCTTACTTTGGTGAAAAGTTGCCAAGTCCATTTAAGATGCACTTTTAGGCCTTCACCTCCCAAGAGATCTCTCCTCACTGGTGAATTGCATTTTTTGTTCGGACCTGGTAGTTCAGCCATCTGTCAACATTTGGTCATAAGATAGCAATACCACCTGTGCTACTGGTGCACAGTGCAAACAGTGCTTGAAGGTAATGAGAGCAGACTTACTGATTGGTTATTAAATTTTCAGCCAAAGAAACACTGATGAATTAATAAGGTAACTGTGCACAGTTGATAGGACTATCACCAGTAGCAGGGGGCAGGTAAGAGCAGGACACCTCTGCTGCTCCTGGAACAAGATGGCAAAGGTGGAAGTGGACACTTTCCTGAATAAATTGAAACCTTTGCACCTCGTGCTTGCGCCACAGTAGAGTGTAAGATAGAGCCCAATATCTCAAGTCTGACTTAGGTATGGCCAAGGCTAGTGCAACTATAAGACTATTAATAAAATCACAAATAATAACAGCATGTCTGTTTCAGGATGCAACTTTTGAAATATAACTCAGATGCACCACACATTGATCCACCACCCAACCTCAATACCTCCACTCTTTGTTTTGTTTAAATAATGCGTATTGATAAGCTTTTTTTTTTTGGCTGACCTCGTCAAGTGGCACAAAACAATGAATCCTATAATCCTATATGTATATTTAGGATTTATCTAGCACAACCAGCAATTGATAGATGAAATATTAAAAATCTGACTTAACCTTTACCAAATCAGAAAATGCTGAAAGAGTCCCAAAATACATATATTTCGACGTATACAAAATAATTTATACTGTGTGTAATACTCAGTCTCATGTTTCTCTCATGTTTTTTTTCTGTCAAATTCAAAAAATAAGTTCCGCATTATCATTTATAAAAGTGCATTTACTCAATCTTTAGAATCCACAAAAATGGAACTTTTGTTAACATTTTCTTGCTCCTCTGTGTATATGGAAACTGCAAGTGCCTACATCACACTTGAATAAGTTGCAATTTATACAGAGACTGACTTCAAAACTGACTGTCAGAAATCATACTCAGAAGCAAGCCCCTTAAAATATAATTTTTAAAAGTAGAAAGTAGAAAAAAAGTAGAAAAAAGTGTTTTCTCTTAGCAGATGGAAGTGCTGCCCGAATAAATGTAAAATATAACAAAATATTCTTAAATGTTTTTTTGTTCTTAAATGGGGAGGGGGACATTAATCACCATAAAAGTTTAACATTACTTATGTTTCTCTTAACTTTACCCTTAACTCTGAATCAAAATGTTACAAAAAGACCTGAAATTTAACAAGCTGGTTTCAATGGACGCTTTGAAGAGGATGTTGAATGACTTGATTGAAGAAACTCTGGCTGCAGATGTTCTGGTTGACCAATTTTTTATGATGGCAGTTAGTGTTGACAAATATTTGCTGTTTTTACAAGGATACACGGAAGTATATTGGTCATTATACAACAAGTTTTATAATGAAATTAAAATGTGGTTCCCTCTTGATTGATTAATTGATTGTATAAAAAGATACATGATGCAGATGGTGCATTAAGTAGTCTTACAGCCTGAGGGAAGAAGCTGCTCTGTAGTCTGGTGGTAAGGCAGCGGATACTTCTGTATCTTTTGCCTAACGGCAGTAGGGTGAACAGGCTGTGGCTGGGGTGGGTATTGTCTTTTAGTATCCTCTTGGCTCTGCCCAGGCACCTCATCTCCCTGATATCATTGATGCTTGGTAGATGGGTACCTATGACGTTTTGGGCAGTTTTAATCACTCGTTGCAGAGTCTTCCTGTCCTGGGCCGTGCACATCCCATGCCAGTTTGCGATGTTTCCAGTCAGGATGCTTTCAATCGCTCCTGTGTAAAGCTGACAAGAACTTGGCATGGAAATTTTGCTTTCTTAAGTTCCCTTAAGAAATACAGCCGTTTATGAGCTTTTTTAACCACGGCAGAGATATGTGAAGTCCATGACAGGTTCTCTGTTAAGTTG
>JAPZDV010000241.1:0-13561 GCA_029814665.1 Acanthurus lineatus
TACAGATTGTGTTTTTTTATAATTGAACCCAGAGGTAGCATATACAATGAAAACAGAATAGGGCCGAGGATAGATCCCTGTGGCACCCTGTCTTTCCACGTGTCCTCTATGCGCTTCTCTAAGAGGGCAATGATTACAGACTGGGCCAGATCATTTGCTGCAACAGGGTCAAAATTTGGGGCATGTAACTGATTTGACATGAATTTTGTTGTTCTAAATACACTCTTAAAAAATAATGAGAGGTAAAATGAACTTCTCATCGATGATGGCACTAATGGCTCTAGCCTCTACCCTCTGGTGCGTGTCTGACTGATTGATAACATCACACAGAGGATCCCAGACAGTGGGAAGAAATTTTTTTTTGATGCCCCAGATTGCATTATACTGGCAAAGCCCACTGCGTTTCAAACAGCCTCTTCAGTTCCATGTGATGTCAGGGGCTTTAAGAATGTGCATTCAAGCACCAAATGAGATTTCATAGAAAAAAATAATTACACCTACTTAATTACATTAATTCTTCAGGACAGACTCACCTTTTGATGACAAGGATAATTTATAATCACCCAAATTGAGCTTTCTGCCATAATAAACTGGGTCTTTACTTTTGACTCACTATTTCAAACTGTTATAATGACACAACAGAAAATTGTGAAAAATGTTGTCACAAACCCTGAAAAACTAAATACACGCACACGCACGCACGCACACACACACACACACACACACACACACACACACCAACACACTCAAACTCATTTAGGGTTGGGCAACCAGCTCAACTTTGAGTTTGTCCTTTTCATGCTTAATAGAGAGCCCCGACAGACAATCCAATCGCTGGAGGGAGTGTGAGGAGCCAGCACGGTAGGGGCGGACAGCTAAGTTGCCAGGTATCCAGATAGAGAATGCCAGGTATCCAGATAGAGAATATTATGGGTTTTACCCAGATGCCATAGCCCAAGGACACCACCTAGCCTATCTGCAGGCTATGCAAAAGATGTGTGCCTAGACTAAACTAGCATCACAGATGCCAACTAAACCACACCTCACTAGTTCTCCTCAATGGCAGCTTTTGCTCAAGATGTAAAATAGCAGCAAGGCTGCATGATGCACAACAGCTGTTGCAAGATATTTAGCAAAGGGGTCAGTTCCACTTCACTTTCCACTCGATTTCAGTTTTTGTATCCCATGTTTATCAATTTTTCAAATAATTTTTGACGTTAGGATTTTAATTTGATTAAGATTTCAAATAAATAGGCTATCTTGAGCTTGACTCTGTCCGACAGAGCTTTTAAACAGCCTAAATGAGACTTGAAAGTTCTCTGCAAGCATGCAGACTTATAGTTAAAGTTACAATACATTTATAAAAGTATGTGAACATCAAAATCTCTTTCTCTCTGCTCATAAAAATCCTTTTTACAAGTTTGTGTGGTAGTGCTTGATGTGTGATTTCATTTAAATAATTCACTTGTCAAACTACTTGTCAACAGCTCTGTGCTGGCCAACATTTAGCTCCACTTAGGACAATATCTCTGAAAGCTTGCAGTGGGGTAAAAATTAGGGAAATGATTTTAATAACATCAGATGATAGTAAGTTACTTAACTTTTAGAGCCCAAGTGCTGCTGGTACTGAGGACAGGCCCCATGGTATGCAACACACTATAAAAGGACACATTAATAATTTTTATACAACAGATAGTTTTGACCAAGTAATTTGATTGGACAAGAGGCATTTCATGAGTGCTGATAAAAAGTGCAACATCACTGGGATGTTTAATTATATGTATCACTGAGGTGCTAAAACAACTGTTATTTACACTAACTGTCAGTCTCCAGCTTAAAGCTATATCATAACAAACTGCACCGAAAAGATTTTTCCAGACACAACATTTGAGCTTTATTATGAAATGAAATATTTTATTTATGCTGTGCTTCAATTTTATTGTACTCTGACCCAGTAAAACCAATACTAGTGCTTACACCTTTGCAGAAATCTCCCAAGTGTTACCTTTATTTTGGTACCAAAATTGTTCATATATATCTTGTAATTTCAGAAATACACTGTATTCATTTTGGGCAAGTAATTTTCCAAGAAGTTTGATCTTTTAAGGTTTCTTTTAAGTGTATTGTCTTTGGAAAAAATATTGTTAATCATCCCTCCAGTTGCTAATGATCAATCTGATTGCCACTTGGCAGGAGCCTAGTGTATTTTTCTAATTATGGTTTTCAACAAAGGTAAATGGACCTTGCATCTAACAATTTCAAATTCAAGTATGACTCTAAAGTTTTTACCTGAGCCTGCCGTCCATCTTGGCCACAGATCCCAGGGCCAGACTATGGATGTAGATGCCAGGATCAGAGTTCTCAGGAGTCACACAGCAAACTCCAATCCCCAAACCAACACCATGCTCTTCAATGAAAAAAGACAACATTCACTGTCTGAAAAGTAGTGTTCTTTAAAAGCAAGTAAGCCATCACAGCAAAAACATCCAAAGACCTCACTCAAAAATATGACAGCTGGTTACTCTTAAAGGACAGTGTCCTCATACTCAAGTGTGTATTTAGTTTGGGTCTGTGTTTCCTGGTTCAGGTTGCTTAGAAGTTCCTGCAGCCAGTTTTAAATATAAGAAGGAAAACTTTCAAAAGGAGGCTATCATAGCATCCACTTATTTTCCATTGTGTCACAGTAACATGCTCAACCATGACTCAATAATGTGCAAATCGTCACATAGTGCAAAGATGCGCATTTTTTTGACAGCTCCATAGCCTGTATTTGTTTGATCAATTTTAGCTGTCTGCATCAGTGAACCTTGTAGTACTACTTGCTTATGTGATTTGTGAATGTTTAATGCAATTCACGTACATAACAAAAATGTTCTAAGCTGCCTCAATACTGTTTAAAATCAGGAATATGACCCAAATTTACTCTCTTCCTTGTGTCAGCAAAGACAGCTGCAAAACAAACAAACAAACAAACAAACCAAAAAAACAGTCGGACTGTAAAGAGAGCTAACCTTTATTCAGAGTGACCTCCATAATGATGCAGTCTTTGGGACCAGGACCCAGGTCCCTGTGGCTATCTGTCCCTTCAAAGTCTGAGAAGGCAAGTGTTCCCCCACTGTTATTGGAGTTGGGTGAGCTGCAGCGGCTTAGCGTTGGGGTTAAACATGGTGTCAGGCTGGGACTGCTCAATTGAGTTTGAACTGTCAGTGTCACTACACCTTTTTTCAGTTGCTATTGGAAGAGTAAAAATAAGTTTATATACATGTTTCAGTGTTAGGTAAGTGAAGATGACAAAGTTTCATTTTTATCTTCTGACTGAATTTCAAAAAAATTCAAAGGATTTTTTCCAAAACAATCAAAAAAGTAAAGAGTTTGGTCTCTTCAAAAAATGTGACTGGGTCAGTTTACTTGCGGGCATTGTGAGCATTGAAAAACAGCTCTATCCAATACATTCTTTTGTCTGAAGGCAAAAACAACAACACATTTTTTCACAGGTATTTGAAAATAGGAACAACTTTTCATATCTTATTAGTTTAACAAAAGACAGATAAACATGCAGTCTACCTTAAACATCTGGATGGCCTGCTGGTGTGTGAGTCCTTGAAGAGACTGTCCATTCACTTCTAAAATCTCATCTCCTGAACAGGTATGTATACAATTAACTTAGTTGTATGTTTAGCATCAGTTGTAATGTTCATCACTCTTTCTCTTGAACTGTCATTTAACTGTCCTATACAATCTTGCAATTCGGTAGGAAAGAATGAGAAGGAACACGCACTCTCTTTTAACCTTCCGTCAGCTGCTGCAGCTCCATTAGGGAAAATGGTTTTGACAAAAATCCCCATATGACCACGTGATGAGTCCTGTCCGCCAACAATACTGAATCCAAGGCCCTACAAAAGTTAAATTTTCATGAATGTTAGAAAAGTCTAACAAAGACAAAAATCAGAGTTCACTGACTTTGACCAAATATCTGTTATATAGGATCAAGGGAGAAGCTGCAGGTTGAATGCTGTGTTAACATATATTTTTTGTCAGTTATTATAGTACTGCAGTGCCAGCTCAGCTAGCAGGTTGAAGTAGCTTTGATGTTATTTAGATGCCCTTTTTGTATGTAAAAATGTGTGTTTACTTGTGTTGATGTGCTTGTGTTGCAGATTTATGTAAATTTACTTAAAAGATATGCCTTTAAGGTAACAACATAGCTATGTGCAAAAATTTGGTCAAACTGAAGCGATTCATTTGCTTAGCAATGTTCTGAAACTTGAGACACTAGGTAGATGTTTCTTACCCCTCGTAACATATTTGGTTAATCTGAAAATTACATGCAGATAAAATGACTACAGCCCTAGTGATTTTGTATACATTTCTCATGATGGATAACATTATCCAGAAAAGTTTCTGTTCATATTATGGTACTGATTTAAACCATATTACCTAGTGATAACTTGGATTATCCACCCATTATGCCTTAAAAGAGACTGCCACTGCAGACACAACATTGATAATCACTAAAGTGGACATAATGTTTGTTTTGAGAAACTAAAAATTAGATTGGACAAGCTAGGTGAAAACTTGGAATGGCTGGTGTACATGTCTTAAGGAGGTTTTTAATTTTTTGAATCTAAACAGTAATTTCTTTTCTGTTTTTTTTTTGCAATTGGTTTCGTTTTTAAGGTCTAAACCTTTGCCCTATTCTAAAAGCCAGATAGATGGCAAAGCTCTATGAACAACCAATTAGATGTATACCATCTGTATAAGGTTGCAGAGGAAGAATAAGAAAAAAAAACACTACATCATAACTTTCTTATTTCATTTTAATCCAAACTTAATCATATTAAACACATAAACCTCTATGTTCATGTTGACTTTATTGTCCAGCTGATAAAAGGACAAAAAATTTAACACATTTATGATAATTCTAATCAAAAATTAATGTGGTATAAAACATTTTTTTCATTACTGTTCATATTATTTTGCATCAAAAATAAACATTTACCATACACACCCAGTGCCCTTGCAAAAACAAAGAGAGTTTCTGAAGAACAACTTATTGCAAGAGTGCAATCTGGCTTAATGTTGACACCATATACACCAAAAATTACTCCCATTGAGCAGTGCTAAAATAAGTATGATAGTGAGCCTTCACCTAATTTCACATCTGTCACATATTGCAGGGACAGTATCACACATATTACTAGGTTAACTCTTGAAATAATGCAGTCTGTGTAAGACTTTAAACTGAATTAATCTATACCTGGAGTGAATAGAACAACTTTAAATATTGGACAGGCCCTCCTCCCACAGTTCTTCTGAAACTGGGACACCCATTTCTTTAGCCCAGGCCTCCCTAAGATGACTGGTCCTGACTAGTGTGACAAAGGCGAAGACAAAATGAAAAATCAGATTCTGGCTGGGACAGGAATAAATCATAAAAATGCAATTCAATGGTATGGTGATAAATTCTGAAATATATTCCTATACAAAAAGTCCGGTTTGTAGAGAATGGAAAAAGGTGGCTGGGGAATCTGGTATTTTGTTTGCAGTTGAGAAAACAAGGCAAAGTAGTTCGTGAGAGGGCTTTGCTCCTGAGAAAAGCAGTGCTGGATGGGAGGTTCCTGAGACTGACATGGTTTCAATTCTTAACCAGAGAGGGGAGGCAGCAGACAAGTCATATCAGGGAAGCCCATTGCCAGAGAGTGAGAGTCATTGCATTTGCCACCCAATAATAATGTCAGGGAGGCCAAGGCCATCACAGTTTATACTTTTCTAAAGGTGCGCTTAGGGGTGCCAGGGGGTTTGTTTGCCCAGACAAATGAAAAAATTAGAGGGTTTAGTTGTTTGAAAAGAGACAATGGTAAATAATTAGAATGTTTTTGAACAAGATTCAGGAACCTCGGAAGAGCAACTATTTTTGAAGCATCGATATGTTCAGTCATTGTGTAAAGAGGATTTAAATCATCAGCAAGATCAGTCCCTTTCTTTCCCTTCATAAGAGGCAAGTAAATATTCGCTTTATACAGTGAACTGGGGAGTCTTTTTTTTTTTTGGAAACATTTACCATTCTTAACTTCTTAAAAAAGGAACTATTTTTGATGAAATTCTTTATAAAATTTGCAGCCAGAGCCATCCAGTCTGGGTGCCTTTTCCGAATTGGAAAGCCTGAGTAGCAGTCGTAGTAACAGGGTGGTTTACGTGTACAAGCATTGCTAAAACCAGGCGTAGTTAAGACTAAGCTTAACCTCTGTTGGTGCAACCAACTTAGTTAAGATCAGTCTTAAGAGTGGATTCTAAGACCGACTTAGGACCAGTTGGTGCAACCAGCCCCAGAAGCCTAAGCTCCATATAATGAGTTTCTTACCAAGTTTAAGATTACAGCCGTAAAAGTTTTTAAGGGCTCTGGTGAGTTTATTAGTGACAAGAAGTCAAGAAACAAATCAGCCATGCTGCTGAAGGCCAGAGACAAAGATGACAAAATACACCTTGGAGATGCAAAAGACAGCAATGAACAGCTGAATGATATCCAGATCAACATACAGATGATGGAAGAAGATGTAATCTATGGTCTCTGACTTCTACAATCGAAGCGTGTGCTTTGATTTGCAAGAGAAGAGACCCCGACATTTGGAAAAGGAGCTCAAAGGTTAGGAAGAGCCCAAAAAGAGCTCAAGAAAACAAAATGAGAAGAAATAACCTAAAGTTCAGTAAGGACCACTTAAGTCAAAGAAATTTATTGTAATCACAATTACAGGATTAAAATTTGGTGGTGTGACTCTGTTCTGGGACCTCCCTCCTCTTCCAGGCGTATAAGTGGAAAGCATGAGGCGGGAGATCACACCTCCCTGCCCTTCCATGTGCCTACACATGGGGCAGGGAGCCTGAAGCAGGGCAAGTAGTAGCAGCAAAACCCAGCAGAATAGAGCAAGCATCAGTGACAACAGAAATGACCTTGATAATTAAGAACAACATGAGAAGGAGGAGCTGGGGAGGAGCTGGGTTGTGAGGCAGCATTCCAAGGAGGCAACAAAAAGCAGGCAGGTTGCAGCAATTTAAATAGAACGCCAAATTGAATAGGTTGGAAGGAATTTGGTCAGCTGCTCTTGGGCTGATCTGACATAGCAAATCAGCTGATGCTGGCTTGCCTGACACTGCCTGCCCACATCAGCTGATCAGATAAATCTGAACAAAGCTTGACTACATGACCTGTCTTGGTTCCATGTCATCAATTTACCTGAAGATGAAGAGGGAGACAACTTTCTGGAGTATTTGGTTTATTTTGGTTTCCCACAGTCATGTATTTGTAGTAGGCTGCCACATTATAAACACTGCCACACATTCATTTTCTATTTTATGAGCTGCGCATCCCATTCTCACTCACTCAGAAGTGCACCCGTCAGTGAATAGCTTGCGTTGTACAGTTTAGTGGACGACAGTGTGGCTTTAGTCCATCTGTACAACAAACAAAGAGGAGAAGCGCTGTCTTTAAGGCTCTTAGACTGACCAGAACTTTCTCTGCTAAATGCTTCAGAAGAAAATGCATGAAAACATATTACTTTTGCACAAATTTGTCCAAGACTTAGGCCTTAAGTCAAACTCTGCTAAGTTATTCTGTGTCATCAAGACAAAAACCCTGTAATCTTAGCTGTAGTTCTCAAGCAATTTTCCAGATATGTCTGAACTGTTGCCCATTAGGTATCACTATCATCTACTCTCTTTGACACCAACTGACCTGACAGGCCCACCAAAGACCCAACTCTTCAGATAAGTTAACTATCAAGAAGTTCCCACTCTTTAAGAGGACAAAAATGAACCTAAGCTGCTAAACTATGGAGAGTTAGTTGGAAAAATGCAGAAAGACAACATGAGTGTTTGACAATAAGTTTATGGCAGCAGCAGCACAACATGAGCAAAGCTTTTAATCTTGCTGCATTTGTTTATTTTGAAGATGTAACTGCTTATTTGGAACATTAGCACTGCTTTCAGCCCATGCTAATCTGAGTTAGCCGACAGGTAACGATACGCTCGTGCTAAGTCGCTGCGACCTCTTTTCGGTAACTTGACTGCATGTGTGTGTTGGTTGAAGAGCCTTAAAGTTTATTTAATTTAACACTCTGACACTTAATATCTGCTCCCTCATCCAGATGAGTTTTGAAAAGTACTTCCAGAGATTGAAACGGTCTCATCCTGAAGATCGAATAAATGTATATATGCTAAAAGTTAATCTAAGTTAAGTTATTAAAAATAAAGTGTTTTAACACTGACTGCTGCTACAGAGTGTAATTGGAATGGAGCACCAATGACAACACAGGAGGTGGTGAGCAGGACAAGAACTGAACTGAACTGAGCCAGCTGGCAAGCATAGTACGGTGGGCACAATATTTTTAGTAGTGTTTCTCAAACTATGGGCCTTGGACCAGCTAGGGAGCAAGGCCTGCTGGTCTGTGACAATGCCTCCATCAAATGAATAAAAATAACTGTATGTTCAATGAAATGTGTTTTTAGGCAGGTCGTCAGTTAGCTGCTCAAAATACCACGAAACCCAGAAGACTTTGTAAGTTGAAGTATTGGGCTAAACAAATCCTGTTGTCATGTTACTGTCACTCAATAACTCTATTGAGAAATGACAAGTACCTTACTATTTACAAGTCTGCAAAATTTTGATCCAGATAACATACTTGCTAGCGATGGCCTGCTTTAAACAAAAAGAGCTTTGACGCTTATTACAGTACATCCACAGCAGAAGAGAAAACAAAGAAAGAACCAAAGTATACAATATGGTATATAAAATATACCAATTTTTAATTTTTTTTATATTTAAATATATATACACACACACGCGTACACACACACGCCTACACACACACATATACATACACAAACCCACACACCCCCATACATATACATTCACACACACATCCGGTGTAAGCGATGTGTTTTCATGTAAACAGCCCTGTTACTAATGCTATTGCCTGGAAACATGCGTTGCTAGGATACACTGATCCGTCCCTCCTACTGTCTTCTTAATTTCTCTTTTCTTGGCTGCTTTCAAAGTTCAAAGAAATGCTAAATGATTTCATATGCTATAACAGCATTTTATAGGCTATTTTGATAGCATAAAATCAAAGTGCTGTTAGCAGCTGCAGAGTAGGAAACAGCTGGTTGCAGTCCGACACACAATGCAAGTCTGATGGCAGCTCTTCAATGGCAAAAGTCAATTTTTAAGTGCAAAGTGAGATTTAAGATGAGTTTTAACTTGTCTAGTAATTTAAATTTGGCTTGAACACATGGTTTTGAGTCATGCCACTCTCCTAGGCTGAGCAGGCTACTGTTTTTTTTGTTGTTGATGTTGTTTTGTTTTTGTTTTGTTTTTTTGGCTTGACTGCTGCAATAAAACTTTAAATTCACAACAATTAACTGTTTGAGATAACATTCTGAAAAAAATCACACAACATTGTGATTATACTGAGTATATAGTAATTAACTTTGGTGAAGTTTGATCATACATTTCGCAAAATAAAAAATGTACCTACAGCAGTATTTACAGTAAACCATTCAACGTCATCACAGACTTATCCTTTGACATATCTGAACACTATTTTGAGCGGATTTAAGAACATGCTTTCTCAATGCAAAATTGTGAAGAATTTTCAGATTTCACCATCTACAGCCCATAATATCATCAGAAGATTTAGAAAATCTGGAGAAATCTCTAAACCTGAGGGGCAATATTGAAAATCAACACTGAATGCCTGTGACTTTCAATCCCTCAGGTGCACTGCATTAAAAACCAACATCATTCTGTAATGGATATTGCTACATTGGCTCAAGAATACTGGAAAAGCATTGTCAGTTAACACAGTTCATTGCTATATCTACAACTGAAAGTTAAAACTCTACCATACAAAGAGAAAGCTGTACATCAAGAACATCCAGAAACACTTCTGACTTCTCTGGGCCTATGCTCATCTGAGATGGACTGATGCAAAGTGAAAAAGTGTGCTGTGGTCTGACAAGTCCATATTTCAAATAGTTTTTGTAATAGGCTATGGAGGAAAATGACCATCCTGATTGTTATCAGCGCAAAGTTTAGAAGCTAGCATCTGTGTTGGTATGGGGTTGTGTTAGAGCCCATGGCATGGGCTGCCTGCAGGCCAGACATGTCTCCCACTAAAAGTGAGTGGCACAATATGAAGCATAAAATATGACAGCAAAGACCCCAGACTGTTGAGCGACTGAAGTCAAATATCGAGCCAGAATGGGAAAGAATTTTCCTTTCAAAACTTCAACAAATAGTGTTTTCAGTTCCCAATGCTTGCAGTGTGTTGTTAAAAGAAAAGGTGATGTAACAAAGTGATAAACATGCCTTTGTCCCAACTCTTTTGGAACGTGTTGGATGCATCAAATTTAGAATGAGTGTACATTTCCAAAAAAACAAAGTTTATTAGTCTAAAAAATTGAATACCTCATCTTTCTAACATAATTAATTTAATATAGACCAAAAGGGATTTGCTTATCATTGTATTCTGTTCTTACTTACATTTTACATAGAATCACAACTTTTTTGGAATTGAGTTTTATAATAAGCCATACCCACTTTAATCAGTCATTACTAAATTTTATTAAACCGCTTAGACATGACTTCAGATTGTGTGACCCAATTTTATTTGAATTGACCAGACTGTTTACATGATATAAACTTTTCACATTTGAGGCACCCTCTGTGGTTGAAGTGCATTGCAATTTTTCAAATATGTTTGATAAAAACTTCTGAACATTCTCTATTCTTTATATTTCTCAGACTAGATACAAAACACTGTTTTGGACAAATGTGAAAATGAACATGGCTTAAAAATTTGTCTAGATCCACAGAGTCAATGAAAAAAAAATTTTGTTGCTGGCACCTACAGTGAAGAAGTAATGGCCCAAAATGTGAGAGTGCTAGTATAGCACCACCATCTCGTCAGATTGATCTAGCTTTTGTTGCCTGAGTAGTGAGTGAGATATGCAACTTATCTGTCAAGTTGGGCAACTTCAGCTTTTGCTGTTTCTCAGCTACATAGAGATTTTATCGGAGAGGATTAATAAATAAATAAATAAATAAATAAAATCTGAACAAAAATAAAAATTATTGTCCTGATAAAAAAAAAAAACAGGTGAATCTTAGAGGTGTTTAAATCCCTTTAGGTTTTGAACCCTAAAAATGAAAAATGAAAAATACCAGCATAAATGTTTTTGTCACAATAAATGATTCTTTTCCCTGCTGGTCATGTGGGGTACATGTTTACCCATGACGTCTTTGTTTTCTAGGGGATCTGGTCTAAACGATTTCATAAAACCCATTTAAGAGAGAATGGACCCTTGCATGCTCCTTCTGACACTCTTCTCCTGGTGGTGGCAGCCCTCAGGGGGCTGAGGTTAATTTCCTGAGAAGTACTGTTTTGTTCTGATGGGTCTGGTAACACTGTGTTTTTAGCTTTTGTTTACTCTTGGTAATGTTTTAGGTTTAGGTTTTTCGATGTTTGTTTAGGGTAATGGGTTGATGGTCATCCTTGGTTGGTTTAGGTGGCTGTCCTTATTTTATTATTTTTGGCTGGCCTATTAGCCTTTTGGTTTCCTTTTTTTCTTTTTTTTATTCTTCCTTCCATATTCCTTAAGGCGATGGCTGAGGTTATGGAGTTGCACCATTTATGACTCTAATGGTGTAATCAACTTTAAACCTAAACATAATTTTGACTCATTCATCCTAACTTGCTATTATGTGCTATGCTCCTGGTCCATATACTAAATTTCTGTCAAAATTCTCAGAGCTTTTATCAAACTTAGTCGTTAAAACAGATAAAGTTAGAATTAAATTTTTGTGCGGCTGTTGCTAATAAAAGCCTTTGCACTGTGTGCATCTCCCTGCTAGGCTCATTTGGCTTCAGTCAGACTGTACATAAACCCAGATGTTGCTGTAACCACACCCTTGGCATTGAAATTAAACATTTAACTTTATACCCAAATAAACCTCTGTTATCAGACCATTAATAATTAACTTTTAAACTGCTGTTACTGGCCTACAGTTTAGTAGGCAAAAACTCTAACCCTAACCCCAGTGCCTATCTGATAGTGCTGTAGCTAAAATTCAAGAAGAAGATTTCATTAGCATTTAACTCAGTGCTATGTTTCAGTGCAATGGAGAACTTCTACAAAAACTTTAGCCCTTCTCAAATTGATGACTCTTGATAGTGCCGCAGGTTCTTGCATATGCCACTTTACTCTTCTGCTCCTCTGAAAAAAAGAGAGAGATTATAAAACAAACGAAGTAAGCTCCATGGTGTGACTCCCATAAACTTAAAGCAGGGGTCCAGAAAACTTAAAAGGACTGATGTTCCACCAATTTGGAGTAATCTCATTTAGTCAAGCTGGATAGTCTTAAAACATACAAGGATACAAGGATGCTATGCCAGAGCAGCTTGCTACTCATCACTACTAGAAGATAACAAGAACTACCAAAGGTCTCTTTTAAGACTGTGACCAGGCTCACAGAGAGTCACAGCTCATAGCTCTGAACTCTGTATTTCTCCTTCCCTCAGTAGTAACGACTTTCTGAGCTTTTTTAAAGACAAAATCACAATGATTAGAGATCTAGATTTGGGTTAACATCTAGGTTAGATCTTAGTGCTGCAACACCATTTACCACAACATTCTATAATGGAGACTGGAACATTTTATTGGTATTAAACGAACAGTATTAAGCAGGTTTAAGATCTATTTATCAGTTCACTTTCAGTATCATACATGTAAACCATGTGTCCTCTGTACATGCAAAAGTTAGCATGTATGGAGGCTGATTGATCTGATTGATTTAATGCACAGGAAGTAAATCACCATCTGAGATTCGTCCTCCACCCAACTTGTAACCATACTAACATGAAAGTGCGGTTGTCAAAGTTATAGCCTCCTTAGCCGGAGGCAAGGAAAGCTTAGCTGCCAACTTGATACAATACCAAAAATAAAACATGATTTTTAATTTTTTTTGTTTAATCTATTTGGAAAAGACCACATTTTTTAAGAATGGGATGCAGCAGAGAAAGAAGAAATGGAATGAACTGTCATACCTTGCCATTATACCATGGTCTTGGTGAAAACTCAATTCTAACTGGCAGGAGGATGTCAATTAACTTATATGGACACCCATGGAACTTTTAAAGTAGTTCTAGTTTAATAAAATGAATTAAATTTGAAAAATATGAATGTAATATTAAATTAATATTTCCAACACTGAATGTAATCCTCTGAGCATCACAGAATGGTGCTCGAAACACAAGTAGAGGGTAGCCTATACTCAGGTGTATATTAAAATAAAGTCTATCTGCTTTGTATTAATATTTCTTGTTACTTACTTGCAGTGTTGGTCATCTTACTTTAAAAAAGTAATTAGTTACAGTTACAAATTACTTCTCCCAAAAAGAAACTGAATTATTAACTCAGTTACCTCATTATAAGAGTAATTAGTTACTCAGCAAAGTAACTGTGACGTTATTTTTCATGTTCTATACGTTATTACATTCTATAACAT
>JAPZDV010000242.1:0-13545 GCA_029814665.1 Acanthurus lineatus
TTCATGAATGAATCATTTCTTGACACTTTACACAAAAAACATCAATCTATACATTCACATTTCAGGTTGACAAACAGCATTTTTTAAAATAAATTACCAGCTGAAATTGATACTCATGAAGTGTTTTTCTTTTAGGATATCCACATAAAAGAGACTGAGGCACCTCTGCAAATGCATTTTCTAATTTTCAGTTGCAGAGCAGATTTCCTTTAGTACACTTCTATGGACAATGCATTTAAAATGTTTAATCTAATAACTCCTTAATTATTTACTTTAAGTGAATTGGAGTGTTTCTTTCTAACCGAAGCTTTGATAAAGCCAGAGCAGAGCAATATTTTGAGTTAGCTGTTTTCTCCTCGTTCTTATGTTTCTGCACGTGTTTGGTTAACAGCAGCAAACAGGACTGAATCTTTGACCATCAGTTCTATGATTTTATGTGGCAGAGTCACAGGTTTTGGTAATGACATTAACCATAGCTCAGTGAATGGTAATGCTAGCTCATTGGCTTGCTCCTGTTAAAAAAACTGGAGAGGTAGGAAGAGCATTTTAACCAAAGCTTGTGTTGAGCTAAAACTTATGGAAATGACAGTTTTGTGTTATGAAAGGAGAATTTGCTGTGCTTTACTCTGAGCATGAGATAGTCAAACTAGTCAGGTCTGTTGGTTCAGATAGTCGGGCATTTTCCAATCAGATGATTTAATGACTCAGTTAAAAAAAAATACAGACAGATTCAGCATACAGTTACAAATATGTTGAAGACCTACAAAACCTCTTCACAAACACACAAAAAACACATTAGAAACATGAAATATATCAAACATTAATGACAATCATATATATCATATAATATCTTCTGGATTCAGATTTCAATTTTGACACGCTGATTTTGGTTTAGCTGCAGGATAAACTAATGAATGACAGAATTCTTGATCCTGTTTGAATTGAAGGAATCCAAAATGTCTATTTGAGGCCAGAAGTTTACAGTCTCTGTTTATAGCCACAGGTCGGCCCGTCTGTGTCCTGCGGCAAAGTTTGAGCAACTACTAATTGCATCAGAAAAGTGTCGAGGGCTGCTATTTTTCCAACAATACCGGAGGCGACTCAGCAGACGGGCAGCAAATCAGCTTCTGTTTTGGTTTTTAGTTTTTTACCGTGGCCACAAAAAGCTTTATTTATCAGTCTTATTTGTGTCTTATATAGCCTTTTGTTCATTCGTCATTAGCATGCTGTGGCGTCTTCACTCCAGCAGAGATAACACACAGAAGTCTGGAACAAACACCGCGCTTTTAATGGAGGTTTTACTAATGTGGCTTTCATTGTCACTGGGAATAAATACAGTTGCAGTCCATTTCAATAGTGTTTCACGGTGTAACATAATTCAGTCCTTTAACTAATGAACCTTCACATCGATGGCATTTTTCTTTTAATCTGTTGTTGTTTCAGATGACTGAACGCTGAAACCACAGCTGCAACAAAATCCAACCATTCTCCCTTAACTGGCTATTGATCATCTTCTCTCCTCCATTCCCTCATTTATGAAGGGACACTGCAGCTGTTAGTTCACTCACAGCAAAGAAACACCAGGCTGTAATTTAAAGGCAGCGAGGCAAAAATTAATTATTCTCTATCTGTTATCTCACATTTTTCTGTTTTTTTTTTTTGTTTAGTCAACAGTAGTGGTAAAATGCAGTAATGCTAGCAGATGGCATTTAATTCTGTAAAAGGGGAAGCTGCATTTGAACACAACACAAAGGCTGCACACACATTTTCACCTCTGAAAACTATAATGAAAACTGTACTAACTTCAGCAAAGAAATGGAAGGATTTTTTCACGTCACAGTGGAAACAAACATTTCCGTCCATCAGCAGAATCTCCACGTTAAATCGGTGGATGCAAACACGCTGACCGAGAAAGACACACAGAACAGGATGCAGAATAATCAGGATCTTTTCCATCCATCAAAACCCTAAAGCTACATGTTTCATTTGGATGCTGGAAAAGAGAGAGAATAGTACTTATACAAAAGGAAAAAGCCAGAAGTCAAACTCTTTTCTTGTAAACTGCGAATGAAAAGTCTGTTTATTTTTCTCTTTACACATAATAGTGGAGTTTCAGCGAACTCTGAACCAAGCTGTGGTGTTTAATTTGGGATCAAGTGGAGCAGCTCAGGAGGGCAGAGCATTTACTGCTGTTCTGTAACCTCCTGAACTATGTAAAATCACCCTCGGATGAATTTAATTCAACAGCTCAAAAGCCTTAAATAGGGGTGTGCAAAGTGACAATATTGGATCATCAGCTCTTAAAAAAAACCCTCCATGAACTGTTTTTTTCCAGAAAAAACCCCATCAGCATTCTGCTAGAGTGAACATTTTATTAGCTGCAGCTCAATGACTCATAAACACACATAAAACGTTGTTATTTTTAGTTAAATCTCGAATTACGCTGTTTGCTAGTCTGTTTCGTGACTTCCCAAGAGACACAGAAACCAATAACAGTGAGCAATTTTTCTGTGTTTTTCTGTGTACTTTTTTAATTTGGTAGCAAAGCAGCTCGGATGACAACAAGGAGACGCTAATCCTCAAAAAACGAATTTCACATTGATCAAATAACACAAAATTACCCAGCTAGTTAGCAAACGGTTATTTTTGCTTAGATTATAAGATCTCAAGAAGGTGATTGCCACTTCCCAGTTTTCAGAAGCAGCAGCAGAAGTGCAGATGTAGCATTGGATCTCCATATAAAAGCATCATTTAAGTTCTTTGTAGCAAACATCTCTGTGAATTAAAATCCTGACTGAGAAGAAGCAGCTGCTTCAGTATTTTGTTTCTGGTCTCTTTGCTTCTAATTGAACTGAACAATCTGCTCTCATTCCTTTATTTTCTGCCTATAAGTGCTCTTCATCGGCTGAGTATCACTACAATCACATGTGGCTGCTACAACCTCCTCCGTCTTCCTCTTACAAGGCTGACTCACCATTTATCATCTCTGATGTGTTTGGCTGAGGAGCTTTTGTGGAGGAAACTAAGTGAAGGAAATAAATTAGAGCAACTCTCTGCATCGTTAATCAATTTGTTACCATAAACAACAGCTTCCACAACAAAAAAAAGTTACTGTAGGACAGCAGATCAGGAAGTTGTTTATTCCACTTACATCTGACCTTCTTGTCTTTACTTAATCAGATGGTTTTAACAGATGGTTTAATAAAGAGGGATGGTATTGGCCTTAACGCCGCAGTCACATGGGTTCAGGCAGACGGTTGATGGCAGACGGACGACACGAGCAGCACAAATACACGAACCATCAGTGCGGCAGAATGGCAGGACGTTACAGAAGGATGATGATACGTTTCTTTGGAGATGTGATGTTGTATGAGATTTATTAATTATTCATATGTTTTTGTCTGTTCATTCCCCCTCCCTCCCTCCCTCCTGTCTGCAAGTGTCTTTCGACACATACCAGGTCTCACTGAAAACACGTAACTGCTCATGACGTCTTGCTTCCAAAAGAAAAGGCTAAACAAAATAAAAAATAAGAAGTTTTACTTAATTATTATTAGCTTCTCGTTGTCCAGAGCATCTCTGTTTTCTCCTTTTTGTAAGTAATTAAAGTAACATCCAGTTCTAAATGTCTTTCAAAGGACAAAGAGTTGAAATAGTTTTATCCCCCTTAAATATCTCAGTCTGCTTATTTTAAAGCTTAATTACTCTCCAACGCCTAATTTAATTTTGCTGTCTGGTAATTTGCTGATCATCAGGACTCTGTGACTAACATTTCCATTCATGAGTGTTTGTTTGACTCCGACTGTCCAACAGAGCGATAATTATACTGTTCAAGACTGAAAAGATCATTTTCTCTCTTTTCTCTCCTTTTTCTCTCTTCTAGGTAAGAAGACCTGCTTTGTGTATGTGTGTTTGTGTGCATGTGTGTGTGTGTGTGTGTGTGTGTTCATGTGATGCCAGCTGGATGAAGAAGACACAAGCTCTCGCGTTAAGGTCCTCAGAACCGACAGTAAGAACATTTATTATATCGTGTCAAGTGTCACACATGGTGGTTTTGGATCAGCTGATGATACATTGATATAATGTGCATGAATTTGACTCCTCGCCTGAGACTCTGAGAATATAATCTGAATATAATCCCATCATTAATTTGAAATAAACCCACCTTCTTGCAGATATTTGTCCTCATAGTTCTCTGTTTTTGGTTGAAGTTTCTCCTCATGTAGTCTAAAGAGAGAAGTTTTCATTCATGGCTCCACTGGTTGCTCTCTGTTCAGACGCTGATGAACAGGTTGAAGTAATTGCCCCTCTGGTCGTCCTGCTGTGACTCTGTGGTTAATAGCAGACCGTCTCGGTCGGTTTCCTGCTCTGTTGTGTTTCGTTTGCGTCTTCAGCCTCTCTCTCGTCCACCTGCCTGCCTGTTGCTGCTTCACAGTTGTGACGCTCGGCAGTAAACAGACTCGGTCTTGCCTGTTGCTCGTATGGACACACACATGCTGGGGTTGTTAGTGACTGTGAGAGAAGTCTGTTTCCTAAATGTGCCGCAGTGTTCAGACACTGCTGATGCTTTTACACCTCAGACCGAATGATACTGCTGATGGCTCTGCGAGTGTTTTGCACAAACACACGAATAATGTGAACCGACCTCACTGCCTGTTGTTATTTTGTTGAGCTATAATAAGTTAATAGTCAGTCCAGTCAGTCGCCAACATGACTGAAAACTTCTGCAGATAAAAACTGATTTCACTCAATACAGAAAACATGCAAGAGCACCTGCTGTTTATTATAAATGACAAAAAAATGCATTTCCCTATCTGTCACAATCATGAGTCTATGTGATCAAAAAGCTGGAAAAAAAGTCTTATTTGTGTCTTCATGAGCCTGCAATTGACTGGATTGGGGCTATTTTCTTCATTGAACTTTTGATATTGAACCTTCTGTGCACTTCTGACAGATCAGAGCTGTCAAATGTGTCATGTTTCTAAAACACATGATCTAGCTGTAGATAAAAACCAAGTGACTTATAATTTTGGTTCTTCAAGTGTGATTTTATGTGTTATTTCAGAAAAACAGTAAGAGAGTTAAAGAGTCTTTTAACTTAAGTAAGTTTTGTATTGGGATTCAGGTTAAGTCAGACCAGGTTACTCTTTATACGTTATTATATATTAGTTGTATGTATAACTTTAGTTTAGTTTGACTTTTTATCGTCTAGTTTCAGCAGCGTGTTCAATTTCAAATTAAAATGTCACAGACTAATAATGTTGTCTTTCTTTTTACTGTCGTTTCTTTTCTCTTTTCTCCACTTGTGGGTGGTCGAGACCCTCTGGGCTCATGATACAATGCTGCTTATTATTTGTGCGCCATCTTTTTTTTTGATTAATCACTTCAGCTATTCACTATGTTTAATCCCCTTTTATTCCATCTTTCACAAAAACGTTTAAGACTTCCGTTTGCTTCTTCACTTCCTTCCCTCTTTGCCTCGAGCAGTTTATCTCACTCACTGCTTCTATCCCTCAAACTAATTATCAGGAACGATTCTCATTTATCTTTTACCTTTAACCAACATTTACTTATAAAAGACGGTCTGAGTGAAGCATAATGGAGGCGACAAATGAGATGGAACTGCAGTAGAACTGAAAGTAATGAAGCCCTGATACGTCTATCTATCACCAGAGGGAGAGAAAACAAAAGGACTCGGAGAGGGAAAGGTTAAAAAAAAGAAAGCAAGAAGTGTATGAGACAGAAGAGACAAATAGAAGGGAAATAATAAAATATCACTCGAGAAAGTTTTCTGGCCTTTGCACCAGTCCAGTGTTGGAGCACTGAGTGTCTGTCTGTGGATTTTTCTCTCCCACTCTCTTGTCAAAGAGCACTGGACTCACAGAGCTGAGAACTCTGACTGGCTGAAGTAGTTTTTTAATGAGACGCCCTCACACACGAGGTGAAGATGCTGACCACGAAGCACCACAGCATCACCTGCACCAGTCTCTTTCTCTCTTTCTACTCATCTTTTGTTCTAATCAGTTTTCCTGGAGACATGATGGAGCAGACTCTTGGTTGGAGGGTCTCGGTGACATAAACAGCTTTGCATCTTCAGCAGAGACACACACACACACACACACACAGATGGTTTTGATGTGCTGAAAACTCCTGTGATGTTTTGAGCCGAAATGATTGTGTTCTGGTTGAAATGGAGTCCCGTGTCTTCACAGTTGTTTCTCTCTCTGCTGCTCTGTGATTGATGGAGCAATCACTCCATGAAATGGTACAACATTACACCCCCCACCCACCTACCCACCCACCCTGGTCTTTATGTCAGACTCTTCAGTGGAACGGACCTTTATGATCATTGTTCAGCAGCCCCACACTGTGTGAATCATCAAACACACACCAACACGGCACAGCAGTCACAGAGTTTAATGTGTGTAGTCCTTCATGTAGCTCGATAGATGTACAAGTGCTGACACTGATTTGGGATCAGCTGATTTAAAAATTATAAATAACATGCTTTGATTGCTAAATTGGTTGCATTGCTTCACCATAAAACTCTAAAACTCTCCTCGAATATTGTTTATTCCTCGTAAATTCAGCCATTGTTAAAACCTGCAGTTATTTTGACGACTATGCTTCCTTTCAAATTAAAAGAAATCCAAAGCTTATGCTCTTATCAGCGGTTTTGTTTGCATTGTGATTGAACTAACAGATGCAGACCTACTAATACGGATGCTTTGCAGATGTGAGGACGAGTACACATTTATAAATACGCAGTTATATTGACATAAACATGTTCGTGCAGCCGCCTCTTCGGGTTGCCCGGTAGGAGGGTGTTTGTAGCCGCCGTGTAAACAGAAGCATCTGGTCCCGTCACAGGCGTCAGGAAACAGCCCGGCTGTTTGCAACAGAGCAGAGAGAAACGCTGGCCTTAACTCCCTGCAGACGACAGCTCCCTGAGAGTCTCACACACACACAAACAGACACACACTGTGGCTGCAGACAGACCTTTGTAGTAAAACAGCATTTTAAAGGGCTGAGAGCAAAGCTAGAGCTTCCATTTTATGCAGATAATGAAGTTTGATTACTGCGGTGAATCCTATAGTGAGTGATGTTAATATAATGAAGAGCATATGGAAGTTAGTGTTGTGTTTAAAGGATTTTTTAACATTTTCTGTAGTACAACTCATCATCTTACAGAACTTTTGAGTGGCAGTGTTCCCTTACAGCATGTTGAGATGATGGAAACTACAAAGAACCCTGAATAATTTTATGCCAGATCACACTCGTGCAGAAAACACATTAAGAGCAATTTAATGTCCAAATCCATTATAAATGCAATCTGGATGTATTTGACAACAGTGAGCCGAGGTTACTATTTAACATGTAATAGCTTTATTGCCATGCACTTTTGTCCTCCAAGAAGGAAATTTAAATGAGCCACAGTGAATGCTTCGTTTGCTTTGAGGTCCTTTTAGCCTTTGGATTAAGTGTTAATTAGAGGCCAAATGAAGTGTGTCAGAGAGATTAGAAGAGTCTCCTCCTCCAGGTATCGCCACCTCCGCTGAACACGGGCAATAATCTCACCAAATGCCAATGCACCCCCATGAATATTCATCTGAATGCAGTGACACACATCTATAATGATATTTAGCTCTCAAGTAACTTTAAAAACACTTAACATTGAGTCCGTGTTCATTATGACGGCAAGTTTTGATTTTGTTTTAGTTAGTCTTTTGACTGAAATGACATTTAGTTTTCATCATATTCTAATCATCTGATTTGCTTTAGTTGGTCTATTTTTAGTTGACTAAATATCACAGTAATCACTCTAAAGAAGAGTCAAAATGTTATTGAACACTTGTAACTATAGTATACGTGTCCACAACCGGACACTAGCATGCTAATATTCTATGAATATTTCCCTTTTTATGCTAATAAAAATGGAAATGTAATGTTTACAGTCTAAACACTCCTGTAAAAGTAAAGTCTAACTTCTCACCTTTCCAGCAATATAACATTTCAATTATTTACTTTAGCCCTGTGTTCATCCGAGTCGATTAAAAGGCGCTAACGCTGCTGTTTCGGTGTGTGCTACTATGGTCCATAACCTGACAAAACTTCCTTCCTTCAAAATGAAAGACTGTGCACTCATAAGAATACTGTGTTTTAGCAGTAAAGGGAAAAAATTAGAGAAACTTCCGTTGGGACAATCGTTGCTCAAGCGTGATTTAAGTGTTCTTACTACTTGCTCTTATCACAGTCACTTTAATGTTGTAATTAGACATTTAACTGTTTATGTAAACACACCGTCACGACCAAAGTGTTCGATTATGGACAATAGTAGCTTGCAGTGTCCGGTTGTGGACACATATTCGTTACGTAATTTTTTATTTTTAAGATGATCTTTTGAGCTCCAGTCATTTCCCATTTTTGATGTTTAGGTAAATCTAGTAAATCATTTGAAAAAAGTTGTTGATGAAAACTTTATGTGCTGCAGATCTCTGTTGTTATTTTGTACTTTAACATGGTCAAATTTACACTTAAAGAACAAAGAGAGAAAGAATCAGTGAGAAAAATGTGGCACAAGTCGGCATCTTGAGGACAAACAGCAGAAGGTCTGAGTAACTCCACTCCGACAGAGATTTATCTGCACTCCAGAGGGTCAAAGCCACAATTGATTTTCCCAAAGAAAGAATTCTCACCCTCCATCATTTCCTAAAGTACATGACACCACCGATGTACCGATGATCTGAGCACACACCAACACGAAAGCAGAGAAATCCTTAGGTTAATGCAGCTGGTTGAGGGCACTTCAGGGGACAACATGCCCTCTCACCACTATATACATCCACATAACTACTAATTACAGTATTCAAGTCGAGAACTACAACTTTTGTCTTGACTCCGGTGCTCTGACTCCACAATAAAAGCCACAGTCTGAGTCATATTTCACACAGAATACATTTCATTATCATCAGATGCAAAAGAGTGGTGTGTTGTTCCCGGAGTTTTTCTGCTTCCTTGAAGCTGCCTCTTGTTTATCCTGAATGAAAATGAATTATGGATACTTCAGGGTCACATGAAGAGAAGCAAATGGCTCCTCATCCTGTTTTGCTCGTTTATTTCCTTCCACACTGAGCTCGGTCCTGCAACTGAGTGGAGCTGTGCACAAATATGGTGTCAGGAAAGGTTTTGATGTTTAAATGAAAAGAAAGTAGTATAGAAATGAATAAGCATTTTATTTTATGTAGGGTGACACCACCCATTTAATAATTTCACACATCACTTGTTGCTGCAACAAACATGCAGGAGACAAACAGTGATATTCTAAATAAAAAACTCACAACTAGATAACTAGAATTGAATCCATAATGAAAATGTGCTACATACCCAATTAAATAAGTAATCAAAGGCCTTCATAATATTAAAATTACTCAGCACATTTAGATATACCCAGGCCCCTGCAAAATATATCCTATATTAAAGGGCTTTGTGCTCTCAGTCATGTGGGATTCAGCAAAAGCTGCATTCAATCTGAGATGCTTTCCCTTTGGAGATGAAATCTCAAGTGAAATTCTTTCATTTTCAACATTATCACCGTATTTCTAAACATTTGTCACACTTTGATCTTTAAAAGCCTCAGAGTCTGATACTGAACCTTTTTACTCTGAAATGTCAACCCTTTAAGCCATAAAGAAAGTTATCGGTACCAGCATTGAGCCATTTCTCAGGTTTCTGTGGACAAGTGAAGTGTCATCAGATGTGACGGATGCAGTGCGACTCCCTGCTGCAGGGCGGGAGGCAGATAAGAGCCAATAAAACACTGCGGTGGCTGCTCTTTAGCTTAAACCTGCAGAGGGAGAAGAATGGAGGGTTCATTCATTTAAAATCTGCTGAGCAGGACCACCACCTTCAGCCATCATCTGCATGTAGGAAAGGCCAACGTATGTGGTCTTTATGCATCGTAGCTGTAAATCATTGTGTGGTTAATTATAAGACATTTTTATGTTGAAATATTGTAATGCCAAGTAAAGTTTTTTGGTTTATAGTGTAAAATAAGTCCAGCATTTTGGTTTTAAAGCCATGTACAAGTAAAAAAAATGACACTACAGATATTTTGCAATCAAATCCTATCTTTAATTTTTATTAATTTTAACGGAAACAAGCATGACTTTTAAAAACATAACCTTTTTTTCCCTTTAGAGCAACAGTCCCCAACCACCGGGCTGCGGACCGGTACCGGTCTGTTTGCCATTTGGTTCCAGGCTGCACAGAAAAAAAAAAAAATTATTGATGATCAGAGTCTGAAATATGTTTTATTTTGAAAAATAACCGGATTCTCTCCCAATTACATTCGTCTATGCCTCTTGTGGCACAATGAGGAGGATCCAACGAGGAGACAGAAGAAGAAGAGCCTACAACTTCCAAGAAAAAGAAAGCTGCATTTAAAAGACAATATTAGGAGTCCTACTTAAAATACGGATTTATCGCCACAGGTGACCGGCTCATTGCGGAGAAACGAGCTCAGGGCTCCCACTAACTCAACGTAAGGGTGATTTGTATTTTTATGCACTTATATTTGTTTTTATGCCGGTCGTATCATTTTATTTCAACATATTTCTCCCCCACACCTTAAAGACTGGGGACCGCTGCTTTAGAGTGAAGCTGTTGTGTTGTACGAATTCAAGGGTCAGTTCAGTTCTCCGTCACGGTTCACCAGCTTCAGCAGCTCCGGTCTTTGCTGTCACCTGTCAGCTGGAATATGGCAGCATATATCTGTTGGAGAGACAGTGTGCTGGATTAGACTGTTTGTCAGAGCAGATGATTGTGACAGGACAGATTGTGATGGAAATGATCTTCAACGTTCCTGCTTCCTCGCAGTGTTCGCTCAACAATTACAGCCAGTTTGTCTCTTTGACAGCAAAAAGGCCTCCAGTTGGCTGCAGCTGAATGTAGGAATTTCCTGTGACATGAAGACATTTGTAGCCAATCTGTGTCATCCCGTCCGTAATAATGCGCTCATAATGGGACAAAAACACAGCAATTAAACCTCTGATCTAAGAAGACAATTAAACCACAGTTAATTTGTCGTTATCTCCTTCAACTGAAGGTCCCTCTGTGGTTTATCAAGTCTGCGCTCATTTGTCACTGCTGGAGTTTTAGTCTTTTGTAGGATTTTGATTAAAAGGTGGTGACGTCATTTTCTGCGTTGTTCAGACATGAAATTCAAAGCTGAAGCTAATCAGGCTCAGTTTGCTGGAGTTTAATGTTGGATTATTCTCTTCCTGGAGATAAATTATAAAATGGTTATGGTTATAAGTGGTTGCTTGGATGCTTCTTGTACTTAAAAGCACTACATGTTCTGATTAGACAATAAATGCACCAGTTTTCCTTATCTGATCTCAGATCTTCCTGTCCTTGCAGACTCAGTTACAGTCCACAAAGACGTCTTTGAGATGTTCCCAGATTTGGCATAAATACCTGTGTTTCAAATAAAAGGAGCCTCTTGGCAAAAAATATCTGATGTCATCATGTTTCACACCCATATTGCTTCATAAAACAAATTTCATATTGTGATCTCACTGCTTTTCTGTCTCGCTCTCCCGTCGGTCGGTCAGACTCCCAATCTCTTTAGTGAACAGCTTCCCTCAGCACAATTTTGATTGCTTGAGCCTCCCACATGAAAGACTCATTGCCCTCCATAATGACCTCTGACCTTATTAGAAAGTTGGGAGCTCGAGCATCTTCAGTAAACTCCCTTCTCCTCACTTCATTTCCTCTGAGCTGCTCAGGCTGCAGTGCTGCAGACCCCTTTCAGACTAACTGATACCGACAGCTCTATATGGCTCCGGTTTATCTACTAAATAAAGCCGACAGCGCACGACTGTGAGGACAATCCACTTGAGTTGAGAGAAAGAGAGAAATTAACAGTAATAAAACAAGTCTTGGTAGATATATTCAGTGCCAAAGTTATTCTGTATTCTGAATTTGCAGGGGGGTTTTGCAGGTAATAGAAATCTGTTTTCAAATTAAGAGTCTTTTCCCTCTTGATTTGAGAAAAAAAAATCCACTTTTGCTTAATTTAGATTCGTTGTTGTAAAATAATAAATCATGAAACCTTTCAAGGGGGTTAAAGACTTTCTGTAAATTAAAAAAGCTTTTGCTACCTGCAGGAGGAGAACAGATAACCAGGCACATCCGAATATGTAAGGACACTGCCATAACTTGAAAATAGAAGTGTGATTTTAAAACAAAATTTCAGTATTAAAGAAAAAGATATATATATTAAATATTCAAAGTATTAGTCCAGTTCTGATGAGCTGATAGATTTTAGGAAAAGGCTTTTTCCTCCCTCTGTCTCTCTGTTCTGGCCTCTTAAACTAAGCCTGATGAGCAGTGGCAGTTATTTATATGGTTAGTCACCAAAGTAACACATCACACACACTCGGGATTGAGTAGAATAAAAATGGGCTTTGTGTCTGTGTGTGTGTGTGTGTGGGCACTCAAGTTTGTGCCTGATCTAAAGTCACATTATACTGATGTTGTAATGAGTCTTTGGAGGATTGTGAGGAGACTTGTTACGTAATCAGGCTTCAGTTTTGTGGCTATTTAAAGTCGGAGTCTGCCGGCTTTGGCGTCTGGACCGGTCGTGTGCGAGCTCACAAACTCCTCTTGTTAACTGGAGTGATTCATTTACTCTGACGTGAAACAGCTGTGAGCAACACGAGGTGGAGTGGAGGCAGCGGATGAAACACTGCTGCTTTGCTCCAGACAGTGGACTCCGAGTGGTCCGGTACTCTCCTGTACACAGAGCTCACACTCCACACACTCCTAGAAATTATTCTTTGGTGTACTGTGACTTTTTTTGTCGAGCAGTGGTGCTTTGCACGAGCTCCTCCACCACATCGGGTCAGTGCATCTCCTAATGGTTGCTAATAAACTGCATTACCAGGGGGCACTTCACTGTTCCCACTCTTCCTTTTCTCTAATGGTGCTGGATGTGCCTTGTTTGTGTGACACATTAAACGTAGAAAAAAGAGGGTTGTGGTATCTTCTATAGTGATGCTGTGGAGGTGCTGATGAAGGAATCTCCATTGACACTGACTTGATTGCATTTAAAGAAGTTTATCACAGAGAAGTAATCGATCAGGCATCCCGGTTTGCCTGAGGGAGCATTCAAGCCAATACGAAAAACCCCAACGTACAATGCAAAACATTTCACTTATATTGGCCTGGTGGAGATATCGCCATTACACCAGGGATTCAACTCCACACAGATTCAACCCTTCAACTGTCACATACTCCATGGGAAAGTTTCTTACAAAAACAGGATATTTTTCTACAAAACAGGATGAAGTTGTAAATTAAATTTCAGGGTCATATTATGTTGAAACACAGACAAAGAAGATGCTTCAAACCATATAATGGCATAGCGAGAGATACCAATAGAGAGGAAGTGTCAAACCATGTAGGCCAGGGGTGCTCACACTTTTTCAGCATGCGAGCTACTTTTAAAATGACCAAGTCAAAATGATCTACCGGGTAGATCAT
>JAPZDV010000243.1:0-13540 GCA_029814665.1 Acanthurus lineatus
TTGCTGTAGTAAATATGTCAACGCTTTAATATTAGTCGTCTCCCTCTCTTCCAGGTTGTTTATTCTTTGTTCAGCAGTGGAGACGTCCTCTCTTGTGCTGTTCAATGCCGCTTGCATCTCTTTTACTTCGGCTCTTAATTTTGATATGTCTTCTTTTGTCTCGGCAGAACGTTGTTGGAATTCCAATCTAAAGTCCTTAATTTGCGCAGCAATGTCTTCTTTTATACTCAGCAACAGACTTTCGAGACTTTTTTTGGCGTCCTCCTCCATGTTTGCCTTTGTGTTTGTTGTGTGCTTGTTGTGTGCGCAGGTTCATGCCACCTTTATTAAAGATGTTTCCAAACAATGTCACCTCTTTACGTTTTCAAATAAGATTTTAAAGTCACTTAATTAGGGGGGTATGCAGGAGCGCAGTTCACAGAGACATCTTCCGCATGTGCTCAAACCAGAGGTCGCTGCTATGTTTTTGGTGGGATGATATATGTTTGTTCTGTATTTTCGCCTGGGTGTGGCCATGTCAGATCCAGATTGTGTGTGTGATGTAGTGAGGTTGGGCTGCGCGCAGGACATTGCGCAATATTCTTGTTGTGTGTAACCAATACAGATATATGTGTTGTGAGTACGTGAGGGAAAGTTAGTGATTCCTGATGTTGGTATGATTGTCTTTTAATAATAAAAACCTATGAGCCTCTCTTAAAGGGGAAGTTTATAAATTTAATAAAGCATATTAGTTCCATAGGGGACTTTATAAGATCTGACAAATTTATTGGGCCTCGGACTGAGTCTGTGGAGTGGTGGAGAGATCAGTGAGGGTGTTTTGTTGCATAAAGCATGAGTGGACACATAAGAAGGAAAGGAAAGAGAAAAGAAAAATCTTTTGATAAAAGTTTGCCACAATTAAAAAATAAATAAAAAATAAATTTTGACTTTGCATGGTTGGTGGATTAATTGGCTGGTTGAGCAGTGCATGAGTTTTTCTGTCTCTGCTTGTCTGTTAGTCTGTGTGAGTGAGTGTGTGTGTGTGTGCTCTTTGTCTTTGACTCTGTGCAAATCCAACTTTGAGTGAGGCAAAGGAGCTGGGGCAGATGTTCACTCTGTGACGGTTAGAGCAGAGTGGAAGTCCCCGTAAATTTTGAGGGGAGGAGCGAAAAGGTGCTTTTACACAGCGCACCAATCAGCTTGCTTTGGTCAGTGTGAGGAGGGTGCCCCCAACTTTCTCTCCTGGGAGACAGAGAGACAGACAGGCAGATCATGACAAGTATAATAAGCTGTCCAACAGTTTTTAAAATATTTGATCTACTTTAAAAATAAAATAAAGAACTGATAAACACCTAGAGCAATAGATTCAAAGACTCAAATGTTGACAATTAATGTGTGTAAATTGGACTGAATTTGTCATCTACCAGAGAGAATACACATGCAGAATCACAAGGCAGCGGCAAAAATAAGGCAAAAACTGAAACTTTACTGAGTTTTCCCAGTAGAACTGCATACAATCTGTAGCAAGAGTCAAAACCAAAAACCAAAGAACCGAGTGCAAATGGTGTGGACAGAGTACTGGCGGGAAAAGCTGGCAGGGGCTGACTGGAGGATGAGTAGAGGGGTGTAAGCAGGAGGAGCAGCAGGAGGGTGGGGCTAAGAAGCTCCAGCAGAGTCCATGACAGAATTGTTCATTGCAAACTTTATACAAATTGAGAATATACTTAAAACATTATATTTTTGAGCTTTGTGTTTCCTTGCTTATTCTTTTCCTTTCTTGTGAATGTCACAATTTTCCCAAGGGTGTGAAGGTTGGAAACTCTGGGGCGGTAGCTAACACGCCTCATACAATAAGAGTGCTTTGAGTTTGACTGCTTAATGAGATGGATGATTGAGAAGGGCTTTATTATTCTTTTTGTAACTTAACATCTTTGTAGTGCTGATTATTTTTAGTATTATTAGTACAGTATTGCAAGGAGACACTAAACTCTTGATTTGTTTTCTCTTTCTTTTCCTTTGTTTGAATATGGTGATAAGAATTGGGGAGAATTGAGAACATTGAAAGCCTCTGAACTTGGGTCTTCCAAGGGGCAGACAGTTGGCCTGCTTCACCCAGAATTGGACGTCACGCGTAGTCCTGCATCTGGAATAAACAAGGCCAGTGCACTTTTTATCCAAAAACGCTTTACACAGTAATCTGCTTTACATATGTGTATACACACTTATTAATAGATAGCAATGTTGATACACCGCCTTACAGTATCTCCTTTTAGCTTTAACTGATTACTGTTTGTTCACACATGCTTGTAACACTACATATTTTGACACACAATATATTATTATTATTTAGAAAGAAGGCTTGGCAACGGACTGACCACCTGAAGCATTTGATTAATTAATGAAGTGTTACTAAGGCTGGTTTGTTCGATTGATTGATTACATACTGACCAGATTGGTTTATTGATTGGATTGATTGGGTCCGGGATCCGGCCCTTCTGTGCAGTTTTGCTATAGCTGCTTGGTTTGACAATTGCTGAGAGCTGCAACGTTGGTTTCATTGTTTGTGTATGATCCACTTTGTAACAACAAGCTTCTGATTTCTTTTGAATTTGGCAAATTTATTTAACTTTTCTTGTATTGTTATGTTTTATACACAACTTTTAATCGACTATAAAAAGCATAAGGAAATTATTATGCAATGCCAAAAATGGATAACAAAATCCCAAAAGCAATCACCCCTGTTGACCCCTGTTGACATTCTTGTTGAGGGCATTGCAACAATTTCAAAAAAATGGAGCAAGTGTTGGCCCAAAATTGATCAACCTTGGCCAGCGGAAGGAACTCTTAACCCAGATGTAATCAAAACATACAGGTGCTTGTGTCCACTTAGAAGGTGGAGCAACAAAAAGGCAAAAAGGGAAAGAAACATAAGGAAAAGAGACAAATTGACCTTGGCATTCTGCAGTTGTATGAAAATGAAGGACAGAAATTATTGTAAGTTGCCAAAGAAAAAGGGAGAAGAGTATGGCGGAAGTAGAAGAGAATGACAAAGCAAGTGAGAAGCTAATGGCAAAGGCTAATGCTCCCTTCTCGCACACGGCTTCTGTGTGGAACCCTCCACCTTATGAGAAGGAAGTGAAGTTTACTGATGCTTATTCTCAGCTTCCCCTAATCAGCCAGGAGGGCGAGTATCATATTGAAGATGACAATAAGCAATGAGAGCTATATTGGAAAAAGGAGCAGGATCAGACAGTGAAGGAGCAGTAGAGGTACACGAGAACCTTCAGGACCAAGATCCTGAAGGGGAAGCCAACCATGTCGTAGGCGTGCATGATAATGTTGTGCATGTTTCTGATGATGACACAGGTGACCTTCCAAAATTCTGGTAAAGGAAAATTTCGGGTTCAGCCGACAGATAATCATGGCAGGATTCTTGACTTGTCTGGGACGGCACCAGGACAGATAAAAAAATTGATAGGGGATTGCAGTCTTTTCGTTCGCAGTACTCAACCAGAAGATCAAGGTGATTATATAAGTTTCTATTATGATCCACAAGAGCCAGTCATCAGGACTCATGTTGTGACACTAGTAGTGATAAATAAAAGTAAGCAATAACAATAACATAGGAAAAACACTTGGCTATATTTACTCCACAGGGGCTCTGGACAATGCGTCTGCCACCACATTGTCAGACCCTTTTATGTGTCGAATATCAAGCCAGTGAGACTGAAGGAATAGTGACCATCTCACTAATCGTTGATTGGGACACTGTAACGAGTTCAGGAAAATGAGAGGGTTATGATCAGTGAAGACCACCACAGGTACGACACCAGATCCAAGATACACCTCAAAGTGCTTAAATGCCCACACTAATGCCAATGCCTCTTTCTCAATGGTGGAATAGTTGAGTTGGTATGAGTTAAATTTTTTAGAAAAGAAGCTCACTGGTTTTTCGATACCAAACTCATCACTCTGCAGCAGTACCGCCCCCACCCCCACGTGACTGGCATCAACCTGGAGAGCAAAGGGACGATCAAACCTAGGAGCAGAGAGAACAGGTGCATGACACAACAAGGATTTAACTTTTTCAAAGGCTTGCTGGCAAACAGGAGACCACACAAAAGTCGCTCTTGCCTTAAGCAAGTCTGTTAGTGGTGCGACTACCTCAGAAAAATTTCTGCAAAAGCTCCTGTAGTAACCAACAAGACCTAAGAAACGCATGAGCTCTTTTTTGGTTGCAGGAACAGGAAAACATTCAACTGCCTTAACCTTCTCCTCAACGGGACGGACAGTGCCCTGCCCCACCACCCGACCGAGATACGTCACCGTTGCTTTGGCGAACTCGCACTTTGCAAGATTAACGGTCAGGCGCGCCTCGGCCAGACGGGAAAACAACGCACGCATACGATCGACATGAGACACCCAGGAGTCTGAAAAGACAACCACATCGTCCAAATAAACTGTACACCCTTCCAAATCCCCCAACACTTTGGTCATGAGCCTCTGAAATGTGGCAGGGGCATTACGCAACCCGAAAGGCATGACGTTGTAAGAATACAAACCAGTTGGAGTAATAAACGCGGATAACTCACGCGCACGCTCGGACAAAGGGACCTGCCAATAACCTTTTAGGAGGTCAAACTTGCTGACATATTTGGCATGGCCCACTTGGTCAACGCAATCCTCCATGCGGGGAAGTGGAAAAGAGTCAGGTTTCGTTACAGCGTTTAACTTTCGAAAATCGCTACAAAATCTGGGAGTGTTGTCAGACTTAGGGACTAAAAGACAAGGTGAAGCCCAACTGGATGAAGAAGGTTCAGCGATGCCGTTATCAAGCATGTATTTTATTTCAGCATCCAGATATTTACGTTTTTCAGGATTCACTCGGTAGAATCTCTGCCTGATTGGCTGCGCATCTCCAACATCAATATCATGCTCAATTAAGTTTGTCTTCGTGGGAGTGTCACTGAACAGACATGGAAAGGATTTTATGACGTTACACAAATCTGCCTGTTTGGACTCATCTAAGTGACCTAAGAGGATCTGCAGGTTACTCAGGGACTCTGAGTTTTTAAGGCGACCTTGAAGCACGGCGGGATCCACACAAGGTAAACTATCCTCTACCTCAGTGGACACTGACTGTGGAGAATAAACTGTGGACACCCTCCCCACCGAACAAGCAGAGTGCGGAAGTCCTGAGGCACTCTCACTGTTGATGTCATCTGCAACACGAGCATAATAGGGTTTTAACAAGTTAACATGACACAGTTGTATTTTTCTTCTGCGCTCTGGAGTAGAAATCATGTAGTTATGTTCAGAGATTACTTTTGTCACTTCATATGGACCAGAATACTTAGCCTGAAAAGGAGAAGTCACAATAGGTAGCAACGCTAAGACTTGGTCCCCCACACTAAACACGTGGCGTTCAGCACGCCGGTCATACAGTTTTTTCATTTTGGTCTGAGCAAGTGTCAAGTTTTTCTTTGCCAACTCTCCGGCAGCAAACAGTCTGTGACGGAAACCATTCACATAGTCAATAAGATTTTTAGGGGGTTCGGCATCCTTCCACTGGTCACTCAGGACATTTAAAGGACCACGCACAGTGTGACCGAACACCAAATCATTCGGGCTGAAACCAGTGCTCTCCTGTGTCACGTCTCTGGCTGCCAACATTAACCAAGGTAACCCCTCCTCCCAATCTCTGTCCATCTGCACACAGTAGGAACGCAACAATGATTTTAAGGACTGGTGGAAACGTTCCAAAGCTCCCTGACTTTGAGCATGGTACGCAGATGCTTTATTATGCTTAATGTGAAGCTATTTCAACACTTGAGAGAAGAGTTTGGATGTAAAGTTTGAGCCTTGGTCAGATTGGATTACCTTTGGAATGCCGAAAATAGAAATAAACTGTGACAGTGCACGTACAACAGAGCGCGCAGTAATGGTGCGCAATGGATATGCTGCCGGAAAACGGGTGCTTTGACACATAACTGTTAACAAATACACAGCACCTGAACGAGAGCGAGGAAGTGGTCCGACACAATCAACAATGAGATACTCAAACGGCTGATTTACGGCAGGAATCGGAAGCAAAGGAGCGGGCTTAATGCTCTGGTTCGGTTTACCTGTGAGCTGACAGGTATGACATGTTTTAAGATGAGACATTACATCCCTCTTTAATCGAGGCCAAAAGAAGTGCCTGAGGACCCGGTTGTAAGTCTTTTTCACCCCCCAGTGTCCAGATTCATCATGAGCAAGTTTCAATACAGACTCACGGAATTTAACAGGCACAACAACTTGAATAATGGGGTCTCCAACGAAGTCATCTCCGTGAGGCATCCACTTTCTCACCAAAAGCTCATTCAGCAGAAAATAACCATGAGCATTATTTTGTACCTCATCATCAGGTAACACCATGTCAAACAAAGCCTTAAGAGAAGGATCCGCCCGCTGCTCCAATTTCAATTCTTCCTGCGAAGCCGAGAGAGGGACGTCAGACAGGGAAAAATACAACAAATCTGACACCTCACCTTTATTTTTTACAGGTTCTGAGACTGAATCAGGAGTGTCACGTGTCACTGAACGCGTTACCGCACACGCAGTAAAAACTTCAGGAAAGCTGGCCTGATACTCGTCGGGCTGGTTTCTCACCAACGGAACAGAAGAGACTACAGGGGGCGGCGGAGGTGGAGTGTCAGCCCAGACGCGTCCACCTGCCACCTCGTTACCCAGAATTAGAGTGATGCCGTCAATTGGCAGCGCAGGACGCACCCCAACTGTTATCTGCCCCTGAAAAAGATCAGAATACAGCATAATTTTGTGCAAAGGGACTTGCAAAACCTTCATCGCCATTCCCAGAACCGGCACAAAACACCCCGTGTGACTCTCTTCAGAGAACGGCAACACCGAAGCCTGAATGAATGAGTCAAAGGCAGCAGTGTCACGCAGTATTTTAACAGGAACTTTGAAATCACTCCCCACCAAAGAAACGTGACCATCAGAAACAAAAGGCAAGAAGGATTCAAGTTCACCAGGTACATCTTTAACATGCTCATTTACACTTTCCACCTGTACTGAGAGTGTTTTTGGCACGGACACAGCGAGACAGGCACCTTTCGGCTGCCCCGCAGGTCCACTCTGTTTAGCTTTAGCTTTGAGTGCAAAACAGTCAGCTTTAAAATGTCCTTTCTTGTGGCAGTAGTTACAAATTTTATCTGACTTTCTCGTGTTGTGCTCTCTAAAGTCAGACTTACCCACAGGAACATTACTCACAGCACCTGCACGCTCACCAAAACTGACACCGTGAGTGCGCAACTCTCCAAAAGATCGTCTGTGCGTCAGCACATAGTCATCAGCCAGGGCAGCGGCTTCGTTCACAGTTTTTACCTTGTGATCACTAATATGTTGTGCGATGTTCTCAGGGACAGAGTTTTTAAACTGCTCCAACAATATCAGGTCACTCAGTTCATCAAAGGTCTTGACTTTCAACGCTGAACACCAACGCGTAAAATGTCCAGTCAAGTCACGAGCGAACTCGAGATGCGTTTGGTTGTCAGCTTTTTTCCATGTACGAAACCGTTGGCGATAAGCTTCAGGTACGAGCTCGTAAGCCTTTAACACAGCAGATTTTACAAGGCCGTAATTCTGGCTGTCTGACGCGGACAGAGCTGAATAAGCTTCCTGCGCTCTACCGGTCAGCGCGCACTGCAACATTAAAGGAAGAGCGGACTCAGGCCACTTTCTCGTCTCCGCAACACGCTCAAATAACGAGAAAAACGTCTCCGGGTCTTTTTCACTAAATTTAGGCAACAACCTAAGATTACCTAAAACGTCAAAACATTCAGAAGACCCCGGAAAACACGAAGAAGCATTCGCCTCAAAAGAGCCATTACCAATTAACTTACCGCTACTCATTAAATCCAGTTTATATTGTTGAAGCTGAAGCTTTGCCTGTTCCGTCTGAAAACGCAACTTTTCAATAGCTAACTGCTTTTCAATTTCCACTTGTCTCATTTTGTCATGCTCTAATTGCAACTTTAAAACTTCTTTTTGCTGCTCAAAAGTGAAGTTAGATGCTGCAATGGACGGTGGAGAAAAACCAGTATCAGGAGGACACACAGGCTCTGCGGCCAACACACCCATCTCAATTAAATTAGCTATCAATATACTCTTTACAGTGTCCTTTAACCGCTTGTCCGAAATATCAATTTCAAAATGTTCTGCAATTTTTAATAACTGCTCCTTGGTACATTTATTCAAAAAGTCCTCAGAGGGAACTTTAACGAAATCGGCAATATCAGACATTTTTTTATTACAGCGGTTCAAATCAAAAATTAACAAATTTACCTACCAGAAATCTCGCGCACAAAGTGGTATCAAACAAAATACTTACCGAGCTGCTTTAATTAACCCCAAACTTTAACAAATGGGAAAAGTTTGAGACACCCCAAACCCTGACTGCCTACTCGCAGATCTAACTTGAGCCTCAAATAGACGTCTTCAATGGCTTGCCGAGCTCGAAACGTCACCAGACTCGAAATACCACTCTCGACCATGGACGCAGCCGATCGTAATACCCCGAGCCCGGAGCGCCCCCTCCTCAGGATTCGCCAACAAAAATAAAAAAGACAAAATAATAAAGTGACAAGTCCTGCTTGCCCGCCGGCTAAGCTTATCAGGGTGCTCAAAAACAATAAACTTTACTTAAATACAAAAGCAGCCACGACAAATATCACTAACCAAACAGATTATTGTTAAACATGAAACGAATTAATCCCGAAACAACCATACCTCTCCGCGCACGTGCAAAACATTTCAAACAAAACACTCGCAGTTTTACGGATTCCCGCCTCTCCGTAGTAAGCACGGTGACGTCACTTCATTCACAACCTTCTGAGCTCATACACTACTACCGGTGCGTACAGGCAAAACAAGTGGACGAGCCCCCATTTTTGTCACAACCTGGCTCAAACTCATGACAAAAACAAAGAGACATATGGTTTAAAGTGAAAGAAATGATTTTATTACAAACAATATTAACTTAAGAAATCGGCAACACAACAAACTACAAAACTAAACAAATGAACTAACTAAACCAAAACATAATGCGCCGAGCGATCACGGGGGAAAGCGGTGCCGCCAGGTCCACAGGTGCAATAAGGAAACGACAAGACGACAAAAAAAAGGAACACAAAACACAACAGCAAGCCCTAGAAGCAGGAGGCCGTCACACTGCTGCATTCAAAAAAGCACGCTTAACAGGAAATGCTTTTCAATTAAAAATCAACTGATTCCATTAAGTTGGATTTATTCAATTTTCTCTCTGTTTCGAATTAAATAAACAGAAAGCTTATATTTGATTAACCTAGAATATGTTGGTTTTATTCAGGACATTTTATTTAAATTTTACCTAAATAATTATCCCAAAATCAAGCACACATTAATTTTGAATATATTTTACCAAATACATCAATTTAAACCTACATGACCACAGAATCATTTAGTACAGTGCATATAAAAATGCTTGGCCTTGTGTACAAGTCTCTGAGTTACAAAAAGGGGACAGTAAGGTCCTCACTTGTGCGCATCAACATGTAACCATTCCATCACTCCTAGTCCTGCAGATACATACCAAGCACTGTGTTTCATTGGCTTACTCTCTCTCTCTCTATCTCTTTTTCCATATACCGCTGGTTTATTTACTTTTAAGTTTTTTTCTTTTGCTGCATATTTTGTTAACAGAGGCCCATTTTCTCCTAGGAGGAGTTCGACAAAGAACGACCCCTGGAAATGGCCAAAAAATGGCCTAAAATCTACACTCAATTTAAAATTGTGGACCTTATGCAGGTTGAAGAGGGGTGCCCCAGAGACTTTTTGAAGTTGTGAAAATGATACATCTACCTACCAAATATGGTGCACCTATGAGAAAGGGAGAGGAGGGGGCTCTAGTGTTGAAAATTGTTAGGGGGCACTATAAAGTCATTTCACCCAGACCATGTTTGAAATCTATACTACATCCCATAAATAATAATCCGAAGGAAAACAATAGGGGCCTCGCACCACTTCACAATGTTCGGGCCCTAATAATCAGAGGACAAACAATAGGGCTCTCACACTGCTTCACAGTGCTGAGACCCTAATTTAAGCTGCAAGCAGCATTGAATGGGCTCTTACACATCAGGGCCCATTTGAAAGGGCTGCAGTCACCCCAGACAACGCAGAATACCTGTGTCACATTCCTGTACAAAGACAGTTTTGCACTAATGTTTAATGTTTATCACTTAATGTAAATCATTTTATCATTCCTATACAGGGTTTACTCGTGGTAGCCACCTGGGAGCACCATGTGCATAAATTGGCATGTCACTGTCCTCAGAATGCAATTCTTGATCACCATGTAAAATTTGGAACAGACTGGATGAGAAACAGGAAAAGTACAAGAAGTTCTCTCTTTTAGTGAAACATGAAACATCACCACACTGCCATGGATAAAGCCTTTAATCTTAACACACAGTAGTTGCAACATCATCATCAAGGTCTTTTGGCTGATCTAATCAAATTTGAGGTGGATTTGATCAACTTCCCAGAGGAAGTACATGAAAGTATAAAACATGTCATTTCCTGTTTCAAATGGGTGTCGCTCTAGCTATGAGATAATATTGACATGTCAGGACTGAAGTCCAAACACATGCATAATATTCAGTGCACACTGGACAATGCCTGATAAAGTTGTAAGCATTTCTTGTTTCATGGCACAATGCTCAAAATGACTGCCACTTCCTGGGCATGCTGTTGACCATTATTGAAAGCTTTTGATAACTAGTCATCACAAAGGTCTTGTGAGTTTACAGACCAAATTTCAGGTAATTTCAGTGAAATTTCTAGAAGTTAATTAAAATACAAAATATGGAAATTGCAAAAAACATTAAAAATTGCACAGTTTTTTCAAAATGGCAGGCTTCCTGCTGGGTTTAGGTCATGGCAACATGAGCATTTTTTGTACATCTTGCCATGATACATGAGCATACTGAATCATGAACCTTTATGTCAAATGGGCTGCTGGGGCTGCTTGAAATTTTGTAGGGCATACTACACAGCCATTAGGCCCCACCCAGTCCTAATATGCATATGAGATATCAGAATTCAAAATGTTTGACAAGTGTAGCAAGTTTGGTAACATGATGCTAATCCTTCCACCCTCCAAAAGAATTTTGTTTCTCATGGTAAAACGCTCAAAACTGTTGCCCCTCCACCGCCACACCCTTAATCAAAAGAAATATTTTTATAACTTTTCATCACAAACATCTTAGGTGTGTCCAAAACAACTTTATGGCTGTTTAGATGTGTTCTGAAATGGTGGATTTCTTATTGAGTTTGGCTAGTGAACCATTTTGGCCCGCTCATTTGCGAAACCTATAATACATATATCTTCAGTGTGACTGAGAGGCGAGTGTTTTGAACATGTTAAATTTGCCAAAAAAGCAACTCATTTGGTAACCTCAGATAACACAGAGTACTAGCATGTCAAGTTCCCATACACAGAGAATTGTGTGATGAGCATTTAATGCAAATCACATCATGATTGCAATACAGGATTTACTCGTAATAGCTTCCAGGGGGCACCATTTGCGTGACTCCTAACTGGCACGTAACTTTTCTCACAATGCATTTCTTTATCACTGTGTGAAATTTGGGAAAGATTATGCCACAGTTATGCTATTTGATATGCACAGTCAGGAGTGGCAATATAACTTCACCAAGGTACTTAAGTTTATCTCTTCAAATTTGACATAGATTCTATCAACCTGTTTAGAAAACCACATTAGAGGCTCTTCAAGAAGCACCACACAAGTAGCCAGCAACATAGTGGACAAAGGCTCAACATGTTCAAGTATCATGTAGTAAGCTATGTAGGCTATATGAGACTGTGTGCCTAAATTAACTAAGCTAATGCAGCATTGTGACTCCAAAGTACAGTAGTAGCACCCTCTCCTCTTCCATGGTGTTCCCACTTAACATCTGACGTTAAACTTGCATCTGACCTCTCTGAAATCTAACACAAAACTAACACAAAAACTGTCATAGTTACAGAGAATTGAATCCCTTATTGACCTGGTTTAAAACTTGTGGTGGAGTCAACAGATACTTCGTAGCAGCTAGCTGGCCAAGCTTCCAACAACAGCAGTTTTTACTGAGCTGTCTGCATATAGCAGTACAAAAGAAATGTGGGTATGTGCCTCTGTGTGTGTGTGTGTGTGTGTGTGTGTGTTGGGGGGACTCACTGCATGAATGCATACTACAGCCAAAACAAGCTCAAAGTGATTTAATGTCACCTCGACTCAAGCCTTTCCTGACATGTAAATTCTTACTAACATATTTGCCTTGTTTAGTGTTAAACCACACATTAAAAATCAGGCCCATTTCAGCTGGGGACAGGCCTCCAGAAAATGGGAACTGTCCCAAAATTGAGGACAACTGGTCACTCTGCCTTAGGGCCCCCTCTTTCTTTCTTTTTGTTCTGTCTGGCTTTTCTGTAGTTGTCTTTTCTGGTCTTGCAGTTCTCGCTTGTGCCACTGTAAAGCCACACAGTGCCTCTTCCTCTACCCATTTTTCCCCAAATAAAGCTCATTGTGGTGTTATTTAATATTTCATGACATTAAATTATCATTTCACACTCTGATTATGGTCATTGTACATGTAATGTATATGTGTGCGTATATACATAATCATTCATACAGTATGCTTTCCAGTCTTCTAACATCTGAAATGAAAAAAAAAATCATTCTGAAGGAGTGGCATTTTTTATTTTGTCATGACTGTGCACCACTGTCACCACTGTATTTATATGTAATAAAAACGCTGAGGGTCCATTGCCTTAATATTTTTTAAACACATGGGGGCAGCAGACGCCCCCAGCACAAAGCATGTGCCTCTAATATGTATTTCACTGTCCTGTACCATGACTGCTCTTCTCTCCTGTAACTACTAAGGTTGTGGCTTTTCCATGCATGCAGACACAGCTAAGAGAAGGGCCAAGTTTGATTGACAGTTGGTTCACTTGTTTTCTGGCAACCAGCAGGGCTATCATATACTGGCTGGGCAGTTAGCGCTCCATTTAAACCAGGCTTTACAAGTGGAAGGCTCCTGACCTACCCACTCTGAACCACTGGCCAAGACCAGCAAGCACACAGGTTTGTATGGCTGCTGCTGGTGGCTATTTATGCATTGATATGGGCAGTACAGTCCAACTTTGCTGGAGGGTATGCAGGGTATGGGGTGCCTCAAAACCCTGTAACCCCAGCTGGAGTCTAAGACATATGTTATGCATGACACTAAAACCTAAATGAGGGAAGTTTAAGTTGTAAATTTTACTTTTAAATATTACTTCTGTAGTTTATTTTCTGTATTATATTTTACTTTGTCATCATGACACCCCCCTTTTTTTTTAATCCGACGCCTGATAGGAGATCAATTTAAAACTGGGTTATTTTGGCCCTGATGAAGCCGCTCCTCTCTGTCTGCAGTCACTACTCTGTCTCCAGCATTGTCCCACCCACAGAAC
>JAPZDV010000244.1:0-13505 GCA_029814665.1 Acanthurus lineatus
ACGGACATCGAACTACGTGCCGGGAAACAGCCGTTGTCGGTCCTTTTTGTTTTTATCCTCGCTGTAGATCGGAACTCTGGCCCTTGTGTATTGTTTTAATGGGACTGTCGACAGGTTTTTAATTTTTTATTGGAGACTGCTGGCCTGTTTTAAAGACGTTCTTTTAATTTTTTATCTTCGCTTATTATTCTTTTATTTTTCTTAGGAAAGGGAAGAACCCTTGATGTGCCCTGTGTGGAAACCAGGTTATAATAAAACAACAATCTTGTTAAATAGAAAATCTTCTGTTGCCTCCTTGGTTTGACGTAGTGCTCACCACTTGATTTAAAGAACCAGTACAAAAGTTAATAAACCCTCAATTTTCCTTTCCATCCCCTCCATTACAAATACCCACCTCTGCAGTCGGGATGCAGCAAGAGATGGTATTCCCATGTATGGTCCAACGATGGTCATGAGAGGTCAGTAGTCAGTTAGGAGCGTAAACTTCCATCTATACAAGTACTGGTGGAATTTTCTGACACCGAACACAATACTCAGGGCCTCTCATTCTAATTGAGCATAGTTAGCCTCTGCCTTGTTTAATGTCCTTAATGCAAAAGTAATTGGCTTTTCCTCCCTATCTGGCATTACATGGGAAATCACCGCCCCTACACCATAAGGAGAGGCATCGCAGGCAAGCTGAATTTGAAGCGATGGGTTGAAGTGGCTCAGAATCTCTGATGTAGTCAGTGCATTCTTTGCCTTCTGAAAGGCCTCCTGACAGCTTGCTGTCCACTTCCATGCTTCCTCTTTGCGCAGCAGGTTATGCAGCGGTTTTAGTCATAATGCCAAGTTTGTTATGAAAAGTCCACAATAGTTCAACAGTCTTAAGAAAGACTTCAGCTGACTGACATTTTAGGGTGGAGGTGCATCCACGATGGCTGTGATTTTCGATGATGCAGTGTGTAGTCTCTTAGCATTAATCACATGACCTATGTATTCCACAGATGACTGAAAAAACTTACATTTATCCTTACGGATTCTCAACCCTTATTCCTTCAGTCTCTCAAGAGTTGCATACAAGTTGTGCAGATGCTCTTCATCATCTGCTCCTGTACACAGGATATCGTCCAGGTAGCACTGCACTCCTGGTAAACCCCTGACTGTAATCCACTCAAGATTTGATCCATAGCTTGCTGAAAAAGTGCTGTAGCTGATGTAATGCCAAAAGGGAGTCTGCAGTATCTGAAGAGTATGTATGTGTGTTGATAGTCAGCAATTCACGTGACTGCTAGTCTATATGCGTATGCATTTGTAAATATGCCTGGTTGAGATCTATTTTGCTGAACTTTAGTCCCCCACTAAGCCCAGCAAATAAGTCAGTGGAAGAGGATACTGCTCTGCTGTTATTACAGGATTTAGTGTTACCTTAAAGTCTGCACAGGTCCGGACTCCTTCGTCCTTTTTTGGTACTGGAACTATGGATGTGGCCCACTCACTGGTTGTCACAGGCTCCAGAACTCCATTCTTGACCAGAGCATCCAAGCCAGCCTCCACCTTAGGTCAGATGGTGTACGGCACTGGTTTGGCTTTCATGAACACTGGTGCACTATTAGGTTTGGCATGCAGCTTAACTGTAATTTTTTTCATACTGTACTGCCTAACTATTCACAAAAAACTTTTTTGTACTTTTCTAGTATGGCCTGCAGCTGAGTGGAACTGTGTGACAGCTTCCTTACTTCTTGCCAGTCAAGTTGGATTTTCTTTAGCCACACACGCCCCATTATAGCTGGATAGTTTTTCTTGGTAACATAAACTGGGAGCTTAGCAGTTTGGCTACTGCACTGATCAGACACCTCTGTCATCCCTTTCATGGGCACTCAGTGTCCAGTGTACGCCTTAAAGACAGTGTCTGAGGACTGGAAGATGTTCCAGAAACTTCTTTTGAATGTTGTATGACACTAGTGATGCTCTTGATCCTGTGTCTATCTGCATTTTAACAAAATGTCCTTCCACTTTTGGTTTAGCCAAAAAGCCTTCTGAGCCTTCATTCATTCCAGTCACTTTTATTTTTTTGTCTTTGAGCCTCTGTCTTTGCTCTTTTTGTTTCTTCATGCCTGCTAAACATGGCCTTTTTTTCCACAGTTGTTACAGTCCATATCTTTGCACCAACAGTCATTAGCAAGGTGTCCCAACTTGCCACAGCGGAAACATGGGCCATGTGCATTTCTTTTACCATTGTTGAGATTATGTACTCTGCCTGTAGCATGTAGTTGATAGGCTTCTTTTAAAGCCACCTCCATCATCACACTAATGTTAATGGCTCTTTCAAGTCACTTTCAAGAGTCAAGTCACTTTCTGTGTGTAATTTCTTCTGTGCTACTTCATTTCTTAATCCACACACAAGCCTGTCTCGTAATGTGTCATTTAAAGCATCTTTAAATTCACAGTGTTCAGCTAACTTGCATAGTGCTGCAACAAACATGTTAACACACTCACCTTCAACTTGGTTACGTCTGTGAAACCTGAATCTTTCTGCAATCACTAGAGGCCTGGGTGAAAAGTAGTGGGTCAGTGCGTCCACAAGTTCTTTGTAGGTTTTAGAGCCTGGCTTTACTGGCTGTAGAAGGTTACGTAGTAGGTTGAATGTCTTAGGACCCATCACACTTAGAAAAGTGGGCATTAACTTTTCAACTGTTATTTCATTAGCCATGACGAAATAGTCAGAACACTCTTTGTAGGAGCTCCATTGCTCCACGCTCTCATCAAAGGGACCGATAGAGCCAATAACTCCAGCCATTTTAAGGCTCCTGGGTGAATGTCACTCTTTCCCTCAACAGCTCCTTTCTGTAACATCGTTCCTTCCCTCCAGCGTTACTCACGGAGTTTGTCCTTGACAAATTCCATTGCTCCACTCCTCCCCGCTTACAGACAGCGTCACAACAACCACCTCAGCACACTGGCACGTTGTATCACCTGGTCAGCGTGAAGCAGCAGCAGGAAAATACAGGACAAAAACTCTCCTCCGTCGCGAACTGCAGCGTTCGTCCAGACGTCCTCGTTGCCACTTTTTGTTATAGCTTTCACTGTTTCATGCTACTTAATATAACAATGATAACCCGGATCTCGACAGGTTGTTAACTGTTTATTAGCATAGCATTGTTGGGTCACATGGGGCTCCATCTATGTTGGGCTTAATAATTTGGGATTGGCTATCTAAAATAACTAAAAGTTAGTAATAGGATTCAATATGCATTAAATCTACCTCAGGGCACCACCCTCAGAAAGGGAAATGATAGCCAATCATTTAGTCAGTCTCATAAAATTACCAGTTATTAATTTGGAACAATGATAATTAATTAATTTAATAATTATACTCAAAGTCCTAGTCAATTGTCTGTAAAGATTGAAGGATTCGGAGTTCTGCAGCGGAGAGGTTGGCAACATTCACTTTTGTACAAGATTAAACAGACAAATAACTGACTTGTGTCAAAAGCATTTATTTACCAAATAACAAACAAAACACACAATATCTAAACTATGAGCATATGCACTGTTTACACATGTGTGTATGTATATGTGCATGTGTGTGTGTGTGTGCGCGCGCCTGTGTCTGATGGGCAGACAAAGACAAGATGGCTGACTCAAGATGGTGGTTAGGACTGCATGGCTTAAACAAAAGAATCTAAAACAAAGATGGCTGAACAGAAGATTATGGCTAACACCACATGGCTAGTGGGGGAGGTTAAAGGTTTCTTTGTAAGGCTCAATGCATCTGTTAAAGGTGCCAGGTTGGGGGGGTGGTGGTTTCACACATGTTACTTACATGCAAATTACTGGATGTAATTCCAGTCTTATATGTGTGTGAAATGTACAACTAGCTCAACAATAATCAAGCCTAGACATAAAGCTCAAGAATACATCCAATAAAATCTTTGCAACAATGACAACAGTTGAACAAGTCTCTGCTTAGCTGTGCTATCTTATGCTAGGTTATGCCCAGTTACGTTACCCAGTCTTTTGAAGAAAAAGATTTCCTTTTCGGTGCATTGCTTTGTAAAGTCCATGAAGCTGCAGGCTTGTGACAACGTTGAGTCCAATAAGCTGCAGGTTTGTGAGGCTTCCTAAAGGGTTTCAGGCTGGTCTGGCCCTCTGAACCCTGGGTCTCTGAAGATCTCTGGTTGCTCCTTTGTTCCATAAGTTAGCAGCTTGTGGCTAACTTTGGTTAGGACTCCTGTTGCTTCTAAGTCTCAGCTGGCAGACCTTGTGTCCTGACTGCTGGTGCTGACTTAGCTTGCTGACTCCTGGTTGATCCTACGGCAGGCTGCTCTCGGTGAGGAGTGTGGTGTAGCAATCTGCATTGAGCAGGAATGCTAGAAAAGTTGTCTGACAGAGTCCTCAGCCCTATGGGGCTGCAGAGAAGAGAAGAGAAGGAGGACTGTGTCCTCTGCCCTTTAGGGATTCTCAGGAGGAAAAGAGGCAAGACGAGAGAGATGTGGGGGTAGAGATGGTTTTTATAGTCTGTGTTCACACCTAGGTGTGAAATCTGGGGGACTCTGCGAAGTTGAGTTTACTGCCCTTTATCTGAGTTCCTGGGGGTTTCATCTGAAACTCAGATTCAGGCCAGATTACCCGCTGAGGTGTGGTCTGCAAGGCCTTTCTTTGTTCTATTCACAAGGTGAGGTCCCAATAGCAATATGACTTTGCAGCACATGGCTGATAACAACAACCAGGGGTTAGAGGTTACCCATAATGCTTTGAGTAATCCCCACTACGGGTGTCATAGTAACCCAAAATACACAACAACTGATTTCACGTGTAGTAAAACAAAGCTGCCAAGGACCAGAGTTTGTTTCTCAGTGGGTGTGTCGCTAAGTGGGGAAAATCAGTTTGATGGGGTTGATCAGGAACTGGGTTTTGAGTAGGGACTTCAGCTAACAGGAACAACGCTTGGTTGGTCCGCAAATAGGGATCTGGCTAAGTACAGTAGCTGGTGACTGATTTTCTATGGTGTGGAGCCACTAAGCCTCCTATTCGCTAAGCCTTGCCTCCAGCGCTACAAATTAATCTTACTTATTACATCTACCGTTATTGCTAAAAGAGGCAGGGGAATAATTACACATGTGACACGTGAAGCAAGAGAGAACTGGAGAGTGAGACAGGGAGAGAGAAGCCATAGCTAACTTTAAAACTAAAGCTTACGATTTGTTAAATAGTCTCACAAGCAAAAGAGCTGAACTAGTCAAAACTCTGTTATGCAGTCAAGAGCCTGTGATCTTTTTTAATTTTTTTTTTTTCTACAAATGATTGTAAATAAATTGTCATAGCGGGTATGAAAAAAGGCAGTATTTATCTCACTTTAGCCTGGTGTATTACAAAATACAAAAAATCATAAGGACACAACGTAAGTCATTGTACAATGTAAGAAATTATTTTAAAAAATCACCTTATCCTATAAAATCACTTGACAACTTGCAAGGGCTGTACAGTTTTACAGTAGGCAGTGATTTCAATATTATACATTACTTTGCAATTTTGTGAGAGCACATGCATTTTGAGACAAACCCAAATACTGGCTAGCATTTCATGTATTGTTTTTATAAAAATATTGCACAAAACCAGCAATAAAGTCAAAGGAAAACCAACTCTTTTACAGTAAATGCTGCCATTCATTGCAACATAACACAGATTTCTTTTTTACACAACTTACTGGGTTATTGCACCTCCACATTACGTGCTTATGTGTATGCACACAGAGTTCTATTTAAAATATGTGAAATTTTAAAAAATCAATTCAAAAAATTCAAATGTAGAGAAAAAAGTGTAAGTCAGGAGAAAAGTTGAAAAAAAAATTGAAAAATTGAAAATGGAGAAATAGTGAATGTATGCAAAAGATTTAAACTAAAGGAATAAGGACATAGAGCTGAACACAGACATACTGCAACAATGAGTTAATGTGAAAAGAGAGAAAGACAGAAAAATTACTAATGGGAATTACAATTACAATATGGTAATTGATGTTGTACATCAGTTCAGATTTTTTCAGAACTTTTTTTGATTTTACTTTAATATTTAGTCAGGCTAACCAACAAAATAGATAATTACAACTAACTCTAACAAGTTGCATGAAGAATTGCCTCTCCAGAACATTGTGGTGTGGTCATTTATGTTTCTATTCATAGGTTAACAGGGGTTAAAGAGTGAGACAAAGAGCAGTGCTCATCACAACACAACATTCCCTCTCTGGTATTTTCTAGACTACTTTCAGATACCAACAGACTTGCGTTCCCCCGGTAATACACACACATAACTGCTGACACACACACCCTCTGCCACTGCCTCTTTTTTTACACTCTCTCTCTCTCTCTCTCTCTCTCTCTATCTCTATCTCTCTCACACACACACACTCAGCCACCCACGCACGCGTACGCGCGCGCGCGCACACACACACACACATCTGCTGGTGGAAGAGAAGAAGAGCAGAGCACAGCAGATAGCGGTGCGAAGCAGAGCATCTGGTCTCCTTTTCAGGTGATGAGCGCAGGAGAGAAACAACCAGCAAAAGCTGCTCAAGGTAAGAAATTAAATGAAGGTAAATGCCTCAGCTGGATGCTCCCAGGGCTCATGAAGATTTTTTGTCTGAGAGTGTGTGTACATGTGTGCATGTGTGAGAAGTTGTCCGCTGAGAATGGATACGGAAGCATCAGTGGTCTCATTACACTAAATGAATGTGGATGTTGAATCCCTCTTGACTGTTGTTAATTGGAAAACTTCATTATAAAGTGTCAGAGGTTGCACTGTTGGATGCACTGGTCAGTCAGTTTATGTTGGTTTTGGTATTTTGCTCAAGGGTACTTTAGCAGAGCAGAAGGTGGCTGATAGAAGTGAATATGACTACTGTTACTGTAGTGTTACTCTTACCAAAGTTTTTATCCTTGTTAATTGTGATATTAATAAATGCACAGAAATGGTGTAATGTGGAATAAAATTACAATATTGAATTTACTCTAACATAGCAAATGAGATGGATGTCCTTGTCAGTCATTGACGTACTTTCAACATTTGCACTGCTAAGACTGCTCTTATACTTGTACATTGAGCAACATGACAGTCACAATCTTTCAGTGATCACTGTGAAACTGCTGTGTCTAAAGACCTTACTTTGGTTCCTTAATCCGTGCATTTTTTACAAGTGCACAAAGTCAGAATTAGCAATTCCACAAGAGCACAGTTTTTGCAGAAGTTGGCTCACTTCTCTCTCATCACTCACTGCTGATTAACTTGAAAAAAGGAGGAAACAGGTGTGACCAAGAAGTTTTACAGTGTTTGTCTCTCTATCAGATCATTCATGTTGAATCTAAGCAAGTAATAAATAATAGCAAAATTAGCAGTACAATTATGTGGATTTATATAACTCAGTTGGAAGATTTACTAACGTAGTCACAATATGGCGAATTATAAGATTACATTTGGAAGTTGATTCCTGCTTGGTGGGCATGCGTTGCCCAAGGTTACTGTGGCTGTTTTAATGGTGTGTTAAATAAAGCCAAGCTTCTATAGGTGATTTCTTTAGTATTGTTGAATGCATTAACCTTTTCAATCCTTTTTTTGTACTCACTACTTATTTTTAGTGTTCAGTGTGTTGGTTAAGGAAACATTTAGTGTTTTAAAAATTTTAAATGTGTTATATGAATGTTGAGAATTTTTTAGGAGCACTTAAATGAATATTTTAATGAACAAATAAATGATTAAAGGTTTAAAAAAAGATGGAAACAAATGAATTTTGGTAAATACTGTTGGATACTGCTGTGAAGTTATCTTTTTTATGGCTGACCAGTGGAGACTTTGGTGTATAGTTTGCATTTTATACAATTTTTTTCTCTCAGCAGTTTCAGAAATGGGAATAGCAATTATGTTATTTTTATATTTTAATAATTATAGCGATTATATTTGACCTAATCTTATAATCTTGCTAGTATTAAAATCAGGTAGAGCATAGTCATACCTTGAAGACAACAGTCTCACTTTTTTTAAATGAAAAAAAAAGTTTAAAAAAATTACGCAGGTTTTTAATCTTTGATTGTTTATGTACATTTTTGTTAAGAGAAACACAAATCTTTGAATCTCAGAAACAAATGAACAAAAACATGTTCACAGTTAGATGGGAACAGATTTGTCATTACGTTAGTGCTAAAAAAATAATAGGATACTGTTGAAAATGTTAAGTAATTAACAATTAATTATTTTCCCTTTCTTATTTCTTGGGGCGGATTGTGAATCAGGAGGTAGAGTGGGTTGTATACCTGTTACAAGGTTGGTGGTTTAATCCTCAAGTCTTTCAGTTTTCATGTTAAAGTGTTCAAGATATGGAGCCCAAAATTGCTCCTGATGGCTCTTTCAGGTGTGTGAATGTCTTTAAATAAATTCCTGGTGAGCAGTATGGTTTATCATGAAGAAGTTACTTACCATTACTGTATGTGAATGAGTGTGACAACTGAGCTCTTATGTAAAAGCATTTTGGTATTTAAAAGACTAGAATAAGCACTATGAAAATGCAGTCCATTCATTTACCATTCTTATAAACTCATTTAGTTATTTTACAAAACAATGTCAGATCTTATCCTTGCTAATTGTTAAACCTAGTAGTTTCAGTATGACCTAAAACCACAAAATTAAATGAAGACAGCTGCCTCCAAATATGAGTTTTACATTATTTTATTTAATTTTATTTAATTTTATTTATTTTTATATTGTTCTTTTAACAGTAACTGTCTACGATGACTATTCTAAGTTAATACGAGTACCAAAAGTCAATCATCACATTCAGGAGGGTACTGTTTTTATGATTTCTGCCTTTTTCTATCCATGCAACTTATTTTTTTAAATAACATGCAATATAATGACAAGGGTTAGTTTTTCAAACTGGTCGCTGATCATAGGTCTTGCTTAGCTCATTAAATCAAGATGAGCAATTCATAGTAATCAACAGCTGTGACTGATTTCTGGCCAAATGTAATAGATTGATATGGGCTCTACATTTCCCTTTATTTTTTCACTGCATTACTGAGATCGATATCACATTTTAAGCTTTCTATATGGTATGGTACAACTCCAGCTGAAAACAAACTCTGTTCTAAAAATCAACATTATTCCCTGCAGTTCAGACCATAAATTGGTTAATATGAAAATAAAGAGCCCAGTTGCAAATTAAATCATTCCAACTTGAAAAGCATTGAGACATTTGCAAATTAATTGACTGATGGAAAATATACATTTAACTTTTACTCTAATGCTAATTTAACTAATTAATCATATCAAGTACAATCTTCGATTCAGGTACAAGCTTTGACTTTAATTAATATGTTCGATTTCATTTATTTATCAGCTATATCATCTCATTGAATTACACATAGTTCCCATTTGTTAATGAAACACAAGTGGTAATTTTACTGTTGAAACTCAAGCTTGAAGGCAGGGGGTAGAGCTTATGCAGGGGTTCCATTAGTTCAGGTGTGTCCACACATAAAAATACGTAAATTGGAAAAGAATTCATTAACATTTTTTTATTACTACTTTCATTAAAAAAGGTAAAAGAAAAGTAAACTTCAGGGATTAGATCAGAGAAACGGAGAGCAAAAGTAAGATAATCATTGAATACCTGTAGCTTTGAGAGCTTTTACCAAAGGAGGCTGGCATCCACTGCACATCCATAATGCAAATGACATATTTTTAAACGAATGAGAGATGGTTGCCGTGATTTGTGAATACTGATAAAGTTATTAATATAAATGCCAGAGCACTATCTTATTCATTTCCTGTTGTAGAGGAGATTCAGGCTATGAACCCTAAAGTCATAAGGCTTTGACACCAAAGATGGAAGCAGACAGAAAGACAGATAGCTATACACTCTTCAATGTCCACGTTACATTTCTGTGAAACTTGTAAAAATAATACTACATTTCTTACTTAGGGTGAAATACCTTTGTAAAGACTGCATACTGGGTATTTTTAAAAATTTTTGGAATATTTTCTAGTATATTTTAGGCATTTCATGCTTTGTTTTAAAGTGGTTGTAATATGCATAGCAATAATACAAGATTTTGTATATAGCAGAAAAACTACATCTTACCTCAAAAAGAACACTCAACTGATAATAGCAGGTTTTGTTTACTTGATCATGAGGTTTAACCAAGTTATTTCTCAGTATTTACATCCTCAACAAGTAAAACATCATTGAATTAAATTTCCTTTTTTTCCCTCACAGCTCCACACTGCTAGTGTGGTCATCTGTCATCTGTCAGGATAATATTAAAAAAGTTTAAATTTATCAATTGAGTAAAACTATTTTGTTTCAAAACATTGGCTGGATTGCCTTTTAATCTGTATTGTCATTCTAAGGTATATTGCATTACTGATTGCTGGAAATTTTGACATAATTCTAATTGTTTGAAATATTATTCTAATTAATGATAACGAAAGCATTATTGTTCATTTTAGTGAGTGCTTTGGATATTATAGCAAAATATGGTGAAGTAGTATACATGCATGAGCAGATCAAAAATAAATAGACCAAATTGCCACTTCAGTACAAAATACAGCAAAATACTGTCTTTTAGAAGTATTGTGTTCTTCTTTACAGTAAGTTGCTTTACAGTACAATTACAGTAGTCAATGTCAATCTACTGCATCACTTCCTGGAGAGTTTAATGCCAGCAATTTAATGTGAATGTACAAGGAAATCCCTTGACATAGACAGATAATTTTTTGTATTCCAGTAAAAGAAATTTGTTTTCACAGCCTTTGCACACATATGTAGTGTGATAGAAATGATGACACAGGAAAAAATGTATCCGTCATCAGAAATCTGGGAGACATTCTGGTGAACCTGTGCCCTTCTTAACCAGTGGAACCTAAAAGGAGGCACTGATTAACTTGAAAAATGACTCTAATGAAAACTAAATTACAACTGACATTTATAATGTCAACATACCTCCATGAGTCTTAAATAATCAACACTTTTTTCAACTTTTTAAATAAAGAAGCAAATTAAGTTTTATAAAACTTCATACAATATATTGAACACAGCTATATCTTTTTCTTGAAATGCCTCTCTTGATTAAGCTTTTTTCAGTTGCCTTTGATAATTTAAGAAATAGTTTTATTAAAATAAATCCTCAATTTAAAATTGTACTGAAATTCATTTTTTTCCCCAATAAATTTTAAAGTGATTTATTTTTTTATTGACTATAAACGAACTATAACCTGAGTAAGTAACTAGATCTGTCTAACATAATTTAATATGTTGTGGCATTTAGCCAAACTCACCCCACTCATTGTGTGTATGTCATGTTTAGACATATTTTTTAGTCGTTTTGTTAGAAATTTGCAGGAAAATCATTAATGAGTATACACTAAACCAGAAAACTGACCATCGAGCCATAAGTAAAGTTAGAATTTCTTAACAGGATGATATAATTTATTGGCAAGTTTATGATTTATTATTCTGATGCAGTACACTTTTTGTATTTTTTTACTCTTCATGTAAGTATAAATGTATCCTGTAACTTTACTTTCAACAGGATTCATTGTCTGTGACTTATTTCTTATGAGTTGATGATATCATGTTTTATGATAACAAGTCTCTATCTTGATCAGTTAGTAGGCCACCTTTCAAATATAGATGCATCAACCTGTGATAAACTTTTTTAAATTATTTAAGAAGAAATTATTTAAATCAAGTCAAAGTTGAGCAATGTATCACATTTAAAAAAAAAAACCCAGTTGACCTTAATGCTGTATAAACCCACATGGGCCCAGTTTGCTGCCAGTGCTCAGACAGCCAGGCTCTCTGAGACATGAAGACCACCAAATCTGAAAGAAACCACCTACAAAAATCATATTTCAGTCTATTTAGAACCTTACTTTCTAAATGATCAGAAGTTAGAAAATTCAAAGCTATGCCAAATTCAGCCAAAGCTGAAACCCCATTTCCTGCAGCCCATGTGTGTGTTATAGAAATGTGTCACTGACCACCTGCCAAGGTAGATAACCCAAACCAAGCTGAATTGAAATATGAGATCCAACATGATGAAGATGACTGAGGGTTCAAGACTCCAGATTAAAAAAAAAAAGATATATAAAATGTCATCGACTACCCAGAGTGCTACATGGGATGACACCTCCAAAGATTCCAATACCAGATCTCCCTCTCAACTCCAAAAAAAACCCCTTAACTTTATCAACTGAAGCAACAGGTGATAAAATATTTTTCTTGTGAGCACTGGGTGGATGCTGTAGATGAGTGTTTACAGTGATTGTAATTTAATAGTAACCATTCTTCAGAGATGTTAAATAAAAATTATAGGCCCGTCCCAAATTATCCCTTTACTTTATATTTCTCTCAGGTGATGAATGGTGCTAAGGCCTTGTATCATTGTTTAATCTTAAACAATTCCGCCTACTTGTTCTTCTGTGCGCCAACTGGCTATTTCATCTTGAGTATATTTTTCTCTGGCCAGGTTGATCCATTAGTTACTTTTACAATCTTACGAATAAAATAATTTATTCATTCCTTCATTGCAATATTCTTTGTAGTTATTTTACGGTAGCATTTGGTCTCATCATACTCATTCAGTTATATTCAGTTGTTATTTTTTTGCTGTTTGATACCTTTAATTGGGTTGTATCATGTACACAGTATCAATACTTGTATGTATTTCTCTCTTAGTAACCCTAAGCTGTTCATATGCGAGTGTTTCCTCCCATATCTTTAAGAATTAAGTTTCATTTATAAACTTCTCACCTAAGTTTTTGTGTATGAAATATTTTGGCCACTGTACATAAGTCAAGAAAAAAGGCAGTACAACCAAAAAGGGTCAGATATGGAATCCATTGAACCACTGAGGTGTGAAGTGCAAAGTCAAGTGCAGAAACAAGGATGTTTTGGGATCACAGCACATTATAAAACAACCAGCACAGTTTAAACTATATGCACTCTATGAGTTGAAATCTAGCATTGTTGGGTCACATGGGGCTCCAACTATGTTAGGCTTAATAATTCGGGATTGACTATCTAAAATAACTAAAAGTAAAGTTAGTAAAAGGATTTAATATTCATTAAACCTACCTTGGGACACCACCCTTAGAAAGGTAAATGATAGCCAATCATTTTATCAGTCTCATAAAGTTACCAACTATTAATTTGGAACAATGATAATTAATTAATTTAATAATTATAATCAAAGTCCTAGTCAACTGTCAGTAAAGATTGAAGGATTCGGAGTTCTGCAGCGTAGAGGTTGGCAACGTTCACTTTTGTACAAGATTAAACAGACAAACAACTGACTTGTGTCAAAAGCATTTATTTAACAAATAACAAACAAAACACACAATATCTAAACTACGAGCATATGCACTATTTACATGTGTGTGTATGTATGTGTGCATGTGCATGTGTGTGTGTGTGTGTGCGTGTGTGTGTCTGATGGGCAGACAAAGACAAGATGGCTGACTCAAGATGGTGGTTA
>JAPZDV010000245.1:0-13489 GCA_029814665.1 Acanthurus lineatus
TCTCCGGACCTGAAGGCGCTGTTTCTCTCCCTCAGCAGTACCTTGACCTCCCCGTTCATCCAGGGCTTCTGGTTGGGAAACACCCGGATGTGCCTGTCCACTGTGACGGTGTTAACACAGTGTTGGATGTAGCCGAGTACTGCGGAGGTGAACACCTCAAGGTCCTGGTGGCAGAAAATGTCCCAATCTGTGCTTTCAAAGCAGTCCTGCAGCTGCTGAGAGGCACCTTCAGGCCAAGATTTCACAGTTCGTGTGGTGGGGGGTGCTTGCATCTTCACGGGTTTGTATGCCGGGATCAGGAGCAGCGACATGTGATCAGATGAGCCCAGGTGGGGGAGCTGGGTGGCCCTGTATCCGTGTTTGATGTTAGAGTAGGTTTTATCCAGCGTCTTAGCTCCCCTGGTGGCACATTTAATGTGCTGGTGAAATTTAGGGCTCACAGCTTTCAAATCCGCATGGTTAAAATCCCCCGCGATCACATGCACTGCCTCTGGGTGGTTGTTTTGTTGCCGGCTGAGAACATTGTCCAAGTGGCTAAGAGCCGTGCTAGCGTTAGCATCGGGTGGAATGTACACAGCAGTCACCATGACAACGGTAAACTCACGCGGAAGGTACGCTGGCCTGCATCTAACTGTGATAAGTTCCAGGTCTGCTGAGCAGTGCCTGTCGACAATGGTGGCGTTTGTGCACCAGCTGTTGTTCACATAGATGCAGAGCCCCCCTCCCCTGCTCTTCCCGGAGTCGCGGCTCCTGTCGTGCCTGTGTGCTGTGCGGCCTGCTAGCTCGATAGCCGTGTCCGGAATGGATGAGTTGAGCCAGGTCTCCGTGATCAGCAGAATGCAGCAGTCCCGTACGAGTCTGTTTGCTGCCAGCTGAAGCTTCAACTCATCCAACTTGTTGGCGAGCGATCTGGCATTTGAGAGAAAAATGCTGGGCAGCGGCGGTTTGTGTGGCCGTCTCCGCATGAGTCATGCAGATCCATTCTTATGATAAGACATCAAGATTTAGGTATAAGATATTTTGGATCATAAAGACTTAACAGGAAGTGTCAGCGTTTTAACAAACCCAAAAGCCCAACACCAACAAAACAGGTGAGGGAAACCAAGGGTCATTTTTAAAGGCAAAGGCTTATATATTTAGGTAAAAACCAAGGGAGCAGAAACAGCAAAAAGAAATCCAAAAACAAAGCTGGACAAAGAATACGAAACTGAATAAAACAACAAACTGGGAAGGAGTTGGAGAATGGAGACAAGATGAACTGACAAATAAAAAGGGGAAACACGTAGACAATAAACATTTGGAGTCATCAGACATGGGTGGGGTAATCTAGACAGGTTAGGGCGGGGCAGAGGATCACAAAGGAAGGAAACTTGACAGAACTCATCTCAGGATCCGGAGGTTAAAGACAATAAACACTACGAGAAACAAAAGGAAACTTAACTAAGGATGGGACTTGACAGGTGTGGAATAAGAAGAAAACAAGTGCTAAAACAGGAAAAGATACAGCATATAAATAAACAAAAAACCCTCTTTGTTTGTCTGACTGGAATTTAGTCAACATTTGTTGCAAAGAAAAAATTGCAATGGCTTCACTCAACAAGTTTTTGGAATTTACTCAAAAGCTAAAAATAGAATAGTGTGGTATTTAAGACCAAACTCATAACAGATTCAGTTCTTGATTGCACATATTTGTGGTGTCTGTCACATATCTATGATCATTTCTCTTAAGCTGTGGCTTTTTTTCTTCTTTTTTTTAAAGTTTTGATTCTCAGGAAAAGAAAGTCCTGACATTACTTAGATATATTTCCTCATGGTAAACAACACCTAAAAAAAAAAAAAAAGGCCATTTGTCTGGCTAAAACAAGTCTTAGTTTTCCAAAAGATGCACCAACCCTAGAGCAATTAGAGTTAAACTTAAAACAGAAAAAATATGGGGTTTGAAGTTTCATCTTTGTATAGACATTTACCCTCACCTCAACTGCTAAGACCACTAAAACATGCCATGCTTCTGCCTCCTTAATAATTGAGACGGAGGATTAATCATTGCCTTGTCAGACAAATCCAAACAAACGTGTTTAAGAAAAAAAAACATTAAAATTCAACCAGATGGTTTTAGCAAAAAAGCTTTTGTAAGTCTGCATTATTGTTGTTGGTGGTGGTGCTTTAAAATGTTTCCGAATACCAGTCACATATTCAATGGGTTTGGTGCCAGGCATGAATTTTTTAACAGGTTTTTATAACCTTTTCACTAAAAACAGCTGCCTACTTCAGCAGAAAACACAACCAAACTGCCAGAATAAATGTTAAATTTTTTGTGGTTGTGACAAACTGATATGATAAAAGTTAAAAATTAAATTTTCAGTTTTCTGTTGTGAAAAAGCTGTGGAACAAAAGGTACAAAGGGCACTATGTTCTCATAAGGAAAAAGTTATGCTTAGCCTGAAAACGTATTCAAAGAAATATTTGGTTTATATAGCACAGTACAACAGTACAGTTTTTGTGTTCTTGTGTTTGATTGAAAAATATTATATCAGGTTTTTTTCCTGAATGCTGAAAAAGGAAAGTTTCAAGGCTTACTTTATATTTCCTTCCTAGATGGAATTTGTTAGGAGCAATATCTGATTTGACCAGGGGACCATATTTTAAAGCTCCTCATACATTTAAAGTAGTTAACAATACACTGTCAGGTTAAAAAACTTTGAAAAGGGTTTGCAGTCATGTCTAATCTGTCTCCCTCATTAAGAAATTCTTCATGTATCAGTCACGGTCCTCTTCTCAAACTACCAAAAACTGCAGTTCCTGTTATGGCCACAGAAGCAAGCCAGTCCCATAAAACCTCATTGTAAACTTAACAGCAGAAAAGTATGTTTACAGCCTGATACAAAACACACTTTTGGTCTCTTAAGCTTTTGTCCCTGTTTATGTTTTTGTCCCTGTACGTGATACAGGACCTTCTGAAGTTTTGTGGCGTGAGTCTATGAGCACAGACACTGCCCCCTTCAGGAGAGAAATGTGAGAAAACTTTTCCGGTAGTTTAATATAAGAATCAACAAGGGATCTTTGACTTAACCACAAAATGTCCACTAACACAGGTATGTGGAATGGAGGGCAAATATTCCACACAACTATTATCAAAACCTTAAAAACCTTTTCCAAACCTTCTGGAGGTCCTGTGGTTAAAAAAGCCTACACTTTTTACTCAAGTATAGATTAAAAAATTAATAAAAAAATTGATAATAATAATTGATTGTACTTGCATAGCCCTTTTCTTAATACACATGGTTACTTTACATTAAATGCAACAAAAAAAATTGGAGGTGGGTGGCTGTAGAGAGAGAGGCCGAAAAGGACATAGAGAAAGCTGTTGCAATAATCCAGTCTGGAGGTCATGAATGAGGATGAGGTGAGAAAGAGGATGTTCAGTGTTACGGAGGTGGAAGAGAGACATTTTGGTAATGCTACGTATGTGCTTTAATATGGTAAAATGATTACTATTTTTAAAAAACAAGATAAAGACTTCATCTAAATGACAGAATCAGAAAAGTCCCTTCAGCAGAGAAAGTCCTTGCAGGACAGGAACCATGATCATCTGAAAATTAAATAAAATTGATTATGAGTCTGAACTTAAATACTGGATCAGGTTATTGGTATTGTTTTAAAAAAGTTTATGGCAGCTTGAATCAGATGACCCACAGAAATTATAAATCACTTCTGACCTTGTGATTTGCCTTGATTTTTTTTCTAGCTCTCTTCTCTCAAAATACATAATAATTACTGTGGGACACCATTAATATGAAGTTTACAATGAGTGGGAGCATCATCAGACCCTTTTCTCCATGCTCAGGTATGATGGTGAAAACCTTCTCGGTGCTGGTTCACCGTTTGTGCCAGTTTTTGAAATTGAGGGCAATTTCTTGGAGCCAGACATGAACAATTTTTGTACTAGCTTTCAAGGCTAAGTCTGCATATATTGTATCAATATGAGAGTTTTCAATAGTGCTATCACTTTGTGCTAACTCTTGAGTTTAGTCTTTCTGCGAAATCTGCTGCAAATGATTGCTTGAAATAACTACTTTTTGAGCTCATGCAGTCTCACATCCTCAATAACATGAGATGGTGACAGAGATCTATGATGCTGAGTAACTGACTTACTGTTTCTGAAACTGAGGGCAATGTTGCGTGTGGTGCTTACTAGGCCATATCCTGTCCACACAGCAAGACTTACCAATATCAAACCTGTGCTAGTTCATTCAGCTGTCCTAAAGCTGCCCTCAATCAATATTTTTAAATTAACAAGGAAACCAAAGCATATTTTAATGGATAGACAGATGGATAAACTTTACTGTCCCAGTGGGAAATTTGTCTTGCACAATGTGTGCAGTATAAAAAACAGTGAACGAACATTATAAATACTAACAAAAAAATAAAATAACATAAAACCATCAACCCAGCAACTGCACATGCCCTTTTCATCCTCATAAAACCACAATCAGCATTTTTAAAAAAAAAGAGCCTTGCATTATTCAACATAATTTGACCCTTTGCTGCTCTTTGGATCAGTGGAGCATTGGTTAAAGAACCAGATATTTTCGCTTGGGGTTGGTAGTGATGTTTCCTTGGAGCATTTCTGGATGCAAGAGATGAGGACATCTCAACCCAGTCTGCATGCTCTTGGCCCTTATGCCTGCATGTGGTGGATGCCAGGGTGGCAGATCCATGATGATGTTTTAGGCTGTGTTTGGCTGGGACTAAAAGGGCCAACCACCAGGCATTTACAGGCAAACTCCCTGAAGGGATTATGCACAATATTTTATCTGACCTGGGAATGCCTCAGGATTGCCCAGGAGGAGCTGGGAAATTTTGCCAAGGAGAGAGACATCTAAAAAGCCTGCCAATACAACCGATACCAGGATAAGCAAAAGACGATGGATGAATTGATGGGCAAATGGACGGACGGACGGACGGACGGACGGACGGACGGATGGATGGATGGATGGATGGATGGATGGATGGATGGATTGGTTGTGACCAAAAACAGAACTAAAAGGCAAATATTGGACTTAAACTTCAACAGTCTAACTTAATGCTGATTTATCGCTGTGTATGCTTGGTGCCTAAACAAACAACTGTTGGCTAACACACTTGCCATACTATAAGGGGGTGGCTATATGTCATTTTTGTGACTACAACTTGTTGTTCTGTCCCAACCAAATTAACTGATGCAGTTTTAACATTTTGTTTCATCAGATTGTTTTCGAATCCCCTGACCATGAGTTTCAGGCTCCTGAGGGCCTCCCCATGTTTGGGCCCTGAGTATTTACTGTCACTGTTTTCCCACACTATTCACAGTTGTTGCATAGTATTTCATTGTTCATAATCTCAAACAATCAGGTCACCACATCTAAACAATAGGTTCTCAGTGAGTTTTAATGTGGCTCCCAGTACACACCAGCTGATACCAGTTTAGTGAATCAGAGTAGACTTCCTGAGATTTCGGATGTTAAAAGTGGTTTACAGTTATTCTGTTTTAAGTGGGAATTTTTTGCCCCTCGTGAATATTAAGCATCTGAACAACAGCTGGTGTTTATTTTTGTCTTTCCTATTTTCCATCTTATCTACAACTGCACACATACCTCAGTTTTGTTCTTTCATAACTAAAATCTCTTGTTTCTGCTGGGTTTTCTTTCCCTTCAACTGACCTCAGAGCAAAAGAAAAGATATTTTAATAAAGCATAGAATGGATCCTAGTGGCTGAAATATCACTGAGAGTTAAGGTGTCTGTAAATACATTAACAATATCTTTCTCTTTCTTGAGTGCTGAACAGTATCATCTATTCATTATGTGCACAGCCACAATGTGTGTGGGTGGAAGAGGTGAGGTAATCAGCACTGAGCGTTTACCGTAAAGTTGGATATCAGGTTGGTAATGTTTCTATTTATAGTTTAAACTTATCATTGCTGCAGGTAGTGTAATGAAATAGATGATGTATTAATAGCTTTGCTGTGTGTTTACATTTCCATGTGAATGAATGATGTAACAAGGACATATGGATTGATAAATTAAAGGTCCTATAGACAACAATTGCATGAAAGCAAAATATTTTTAAAAAGTTGTACATCCACGGAATTTCTAGAAAGTTGCAGAATGAAAGTCTGTATTTTCTTGAAAAATAGTTATAGGGGTATATTAATTGTTTGAAAAAAACTGATGGAGCCAAAAAGATTGTTATATTTACATTTGAGCAAGTTTACCCACAAGATCTGATATGACTGAAGGATCTCCGGGCCAATGGCATAACTACGTTGATGTCACATGTCGTCATTGACCTCTGAGGTTTAGGAGTTGCCGTGCCGCTAGTGCATAGGTTTCTTTGCTAAAACGTCTGACTATAAAGTATAAAAGTACGACGCAGCAAATCTAAACCAACTACACAACAAGTAAGAGCAGTCAAAGTCCTTATGATCTAAACTTGTTACCGGTTAGATTGTCAAAATAAGACAAACATCAAGTTCAATCCCTGAATAGCTACGTTAGCATTAGTGACAATATGCTACGTATGTATGTTGTCCATATCACCTTTAAACATTTTTTCTTTATGACAATACACCTTTTCTCACAGCCCATGTCTGTCAAGGACAGGTGCAGTGTTTATTCTGAGACTTTTTCTAAGACCTTTCATTTTATAGGACAAAACCTTGACAAGTAAAGTCTTCATTTCATTTGGTGCTCTTTTCCTCTTTTGTCAATTTTAGCCTAAATATGACATTATGCTATGGTACCATTGAGTCCTCTAGCTGATAACTCCCATCTACGGACATCTGAAGTAAAGGTTTCATGTAATAGTGGACAAATGAACTAATAGACTATCAAAGCCACTTCTCGGCACTGTACTTTTTTAATTGTTATTTGCCATTTTATCCTCATGCAATGAGCATTGGGACACACAAGCTTGACTACAGAGCAGACATTGGTTAAGAAAAAAATTTCAACCTTATTTTACAGAAAAGAATTAAAGGTATTTTAAGCTGGAAAAGACTTGTGATATTCCTGTAGGGTTAATCCAATCAGGTTGCAGCTCATGTGCAAATAACTTCCACAAGTCTATCAGGAACTCTGTCATTTTTCTTAACGCTAGGCTGATCTCATTCTTAAAAGGATGGTTCACCCAAAATTGAAATTTCACCCCTTTCCTACTCATCATTATATTGATAGAGGCTCTGGTGGCGTTTTCCAATCCATATAGCCCTTCTCGAGGTAAACCAAAGATAGAATTCCACGCCCTGAGTTACAATGGAAGCTTACGGTGTCCAAGGACTTAAATGGAAGAAAAATAACAGAAAAAAACATAACATGTCTTCATACAGCTCATGTGCTGTAATTATGGAATCTAAAATATCCCAAGTAACCTCGTAGGAGCTGCGTTTCCGTTGGTGCACACATAGTTCCAAAACTCTCATGAGATCAGAGAGAACATGACACACCTGCAGCTCCTGTTCCGCAAAAGCTTTGGAATTACATTCACACCTACATGAATGCAGATTCTTTTTCCTTGAAGAGATTAAGACAACACATGTACTCCAAATGATTCAGTAGCTTGTAAAATTAAGTTTTATTGTGCAATCGTGTGCTATGAAATCAGTAACAAGTAATGGAGCTTGCCTTAGCTTCCTTGCTGTCTTTGACATATTTTATCTGAAAATATCAGTATATTCATGTAAAATAACCTCACTCCTTTTTGAATTTCAGTTATTTAATCAACCTTAACACAATATACGGGTTAATTAACAAAAAAAAGATGACCTTGTGTGATTCACTCATACACAATATTAAACCAGTTGAATACTTTTTCTGTATTTTGAACACCATTTATACTTTTCATGTTGAGAAATTTTTCAAGTAAATTTCTGAAAAAAACAGTTTGGTGTGTGTGTGTTTTACTCAGGTTTTTTCTCCCATGTGTCCATTTGTACTTTATATTCCATTTTGAATATTCCCAATTAAACTTATCACCTTTTTAGTTACTCTTAACCAGTCATATTATGTATGTATAGTACTTGATGTCACCTTTATTAATGCATTAGTAATTTCTCTGATTCAAAGCCTGCAGGCCATCAGTCATTCCACACCTGATCATGAGCTAAAAAAGCACAGCACTGATTACACTGATTAAAAGTCCCCCATTCAGGCAAATATAAACACTGTTATTTAGTTTGTTGGTTTTGGCTGATTTAGGCAATGCTGCTGCGTCGTATGTGGGCGGTTGCTCAGGGGAGGAAAACCGGAGGTGCTCCAACATGATGATGACATACAAGCTGGCAGCTCCATAAAGCATTAACCAACACTTTATCTTTCTTGTGAAGGAATAAGACTCAGGAATAGGTTGGACAGACCAGCAGGCCCTTGTTAATAAGTTTCACTTTGAGAAAGATCACTGTTCACTGAGAGCAGATTTTCTTTTCATTTATAGGTAACTTATAAGTAACTCTGAGCTATAAGTTACAGATTAACAATTCTTATATTCGAGTATTTTATCAGGCTAAATGTCTCTCTGACTGTCTTCATTGTCATGTTAACATCAGAATTTAAAAATTATTAAAAATGCATCACTGTTCTAAATGTCATAGTATGAAAATAGGTGGAAAAAATTTAAAATGGCCATAACCGTATTACTTTTTATATGCATTACGAACATCCGTTTCTAATCTCCTGTTCCACCCAAACACTATGTGGGCTGGTGATAACGACTGGGACTGAAATAGAATAGAATGGATGGATTGTAGTAATAAAACTGAGTCAACAATTCAGCTGCAAACAGCAATAAAAAGTTTTTCAGAGGCGTTGAAGATGCCAGGTGTGTAGACTTAAAGAACTACAATGAATATTACAGCATACTGGAAACTGATATTATATATTGAATATTTTTTTAAACTCTTCATATTTTTTTGACTCTTAAAGATTTAAGGCAGATTGTCATGACTTATTTTAGTTTTAACTTCCTCAATCAATCATCAAGTGTCAAACATCATTTATGATTTGATTATTAAGTTACAGCCTTGTCCATTTAAAAAAAAATACTCTTCCATTTACTTTGTTTGAGAATGAATAAACTTAACCATAAAACTTTAGCATGTTATAACCATTTTATATAAAATTATTCCAGGCAAAGAAGCAATATATGATACCACCACTGAAAAGCTGAGGAACTGCAGTTTATATGACTTTTTCAAGCATGTTGATTGCATTTGATTCAAAAGTTATTAAACATTATAAACAATTGCAACTTTTAGTTGCAGACGGCTTTTTAGGGTTAAAAATATCATGTAATATATGTATTTTGCCTTGTTACAGTGAAAGTTCTTAACTAGTTTATCTCAGTCAACCTTCCCAGCTGCACAGTCTAACTTTACATTTTTAATAAGATGCCACTAAAACACAACATGATGTGTGATATGTAAATCTGCCCTCCAAGTGTCGTGTTTTAAAACACAAACAGGGAAATTTTACTAAGGATTGTACCTAAGTCCCCTACTCCAGCTTATGAGGAAGTAAATAAATGTGAACAATTTGAAAATACGTGAACCTACTCTTTTAAATAACAATACAAATTTTAAGAAAAAAAACAGGATGGCACAGCATTATCATCAGACTTTTTAATATAAATTTGTTAACAATAGCAAAAAAAGCATCATTGGATGTTAGAATATGTACAACATTAAACAATGGCCTCTGTCCTTTGATCCCTGATTGTGATAATATACAACATTCGGTTGAGGCCACATGTTGTTTCCATACTGCCAGTGAGCACACAATGCAACAAAATTAAATAAACTACAAAGCAAGCTTTCAGTCACACTTGAGAATCTCAACATACAGTGACAAAAAAGTGGACAGGATTTCTGACATTGTGAACGCCCATTGCATCTGTAAATTCCACAACACTTAACATATGTACATTGCTTTTAATATGACAACATGTGAGTTGGTGGGTTTGTGAAAATGGTTGGTCATCCTCACTGGGTAGAGTAGTCAATCAGCGACATGAAATGACTCGATAGACAGGAAACTTTTTCTTGTGAAACCGTAACAACACAATTTGTGCGGTGTGTGGTTTTACAGGATAAGACAAGAAGGTGAAGTACATTATGAGTTCGTTATGAGCGATCCTTGTAGCAATTTCTTAGCAAAAGTGATATTTCAAATCAAACTAGCAGCCCTACTTTATGGGACTTTCTGCTTTAATTTATTTTAGTGGTCATGACATGGGCATTTCTTCAATACCAGACTTTCTTTGTTAACACTCAGCCACAAGTGACAAAAACTTCTCAAAACAAGAAGCTCAAAACAGCTTTGGTATCTGCTCACCTCAGTATCAGAGGAAAAATTTTATCCTCAATAGACTTCAAAGTGACCACACCCAGTCTTTCCACAGCAAACAGTCACCTCGCTTCTCATGAAACTACCATCTGATTAGTGCACCCTGATTAGTGCTGATCAAGGGCAAAAGGTTCTGACAGCTCATGACAAGAGCGTTCTCGAATTAATCACTGAGCCCTGACAGCAGTTTGCAATTGCTTACGTGCAGAACATTTTTCAGCCTGAGTTCATAGACATGGAACAAGCTGTCTATGAAGGTAGACTCGAAGTAAATGCTTATTCTGCTGCCGTTGACCAGAAGGACCTTATTGAAAAAGAAGACATATCCCTTCTTAACATTCTCCTTTTGGAGTGTTCTACTTTGTCCTTCATGCTTATACTTGAGAACAACCTCTTCGCTGGTGTTGTCTGTGAACATCACCCATCCATACACCAAGTAGTATGTAGCTTCATCTGCAGTGAAGATGTCATATCTTCTCTGTCCATCACTTTCTATGAAGTGAAGGGAAATATTTTTAAAGCAGCAGTTAGCAGCTTAAATGAATTGTTGGAATAAAGTGATATAAAAATTATGCTTACTTGTTAGATTACAGGTGGAGACGACTATGCTTGGATTCAACTGTGCAGCCTCCTGTAGACAGACAATAAATGAATTAGAATCAAGCATACACAGAGAAAAAAACAGCAGAAATAATATCTGCTTAGAGAACTTTTTATCAGTGCTATGAAGTGTTTCTCACCTGGTTGCACAATGGGGTGAAAACGACAAAGCACAGGATAAAGCTCACCAGCAGAGCCACAGTGACCAATCCCATCACTGTTGCCCAGGCAACGGCACACTTGGTGTATCCACGGAGGTCCGCAGGTGGACCCCTGGGTGGATGAACAGCTTTCAAACTGTTTGTCTCCACCAGGACTTTCATCAGTGTCTCCTCCTGATCTGCTTGATGTCTCTCCATGATTCAGACTGTGATACTTGTGATGGAGATTGACTATGCAGTCCTTAATATACACTGTGTCATCCCACACACATAGAGAGAAAGTGGGAATCCCATGCTCTGTTAACTCCCATCTGTTAAAACCCGCCCCTTTATGATAACAAGCCAACAGAGAGGGACAAGGGAATCCCTCCACACCCACGCAATACTGGTTTGATCTTCACATGCTTAATTGACTCTCTGCTCTGCCAGAGCTCAGATTACTAATTCAAAAACATCTGTTTTATGGCTCACTTGTGGGAATGGGATATCAAACACATATTCCTGCTTGTAGTTTGAGCTTGAACTTTCCCCTGAATCTGACACAGTGACAATGCTGAGTGTTTTTATAAAAGCCAAGTTTCTTTGTGAGAAATTTGTAAAAGTTGGATTGAAGCTGCTAAGCTGTCTATCGGTCTCCAACCACCCTGGTGTACATAGAGAGAGACTCCATGGCTTTTTTTTTCTCTTGAATTTGAGATATCATAAGACGGTGGTGAAAAAACACCAGAAGCCACTGCTCTGATGTGTGTTAATGATCTGCAGCTTTTTCATTCTGTACACTTGAAAATGTGTTTCAAGTTTAGAATATTCTGCCTTGTTATCAGCATGGCTGCACACAAGAGGCTGCACAGTCTTTCCAGATGATACTTGGCAAGCACATGAAACACATGGTGCCTTCAAATGTCTGTGTGTCTGTTCCTGCATAGCGTTTCACTCAAGTGCAGGGGTGGGAAAAAAACACAGAGACACAATGTGCAGAAAAACATGAAAGTGGCATTTCAAACAACCCCCCCCCCTCCCCCTCTCTGTTTCAGTCTACCTGTTTACCTTGACCTCTTTAGCAGGAAATTCCTCCACAAGAGAAACTGACTGTTACATCACTGTTATTGTCCCGCCCACAGAGCCCTTGCATCACCTTTGTTGTTCTTCCTCCTTCCTGGCTTCGGTCCTATCTGCTAGCAGGTCTGACGTTTCATACTCGGGAAAGCATGCACACACACAAAACAGGCAAAATAAGATGCTTATCTGTTCAAAGAGTGTGTGTGTGTGTGTATGTGTGTGTCCATAGTTTCATTCTCTTCATAGAAAGAGCATGATCTTTTGCTAGTTTCATGTAGGTCATGTCACACAAGTGATTGTCATTGTACTAAACCTGATTCAGTTGTAGGGTTAAGAGTTATTAGATGATCACAACCGTGCTGATATTCAGTAAAATAAATGACCCCGAGTTTGATATTGCCTTTTTACAACAGTTATACAGCCACTATTAATTAGCTAAAAGTAAAAAATGACAGCAGAATATGATTATGCTTGTTTGCTCAATCATTCATTTGGCTCAGCCAACAACAATGATTCTGCAACTAGACTTGATTGTCACCAGAACACACATAAACATATCCCCTCACAGTAGCGCTCAAGGTTTCCCTAGAACCGAAGACCAGCTTCTTTGTACTATGTAAATTTATATCTGTATGCTTCCATCTATTGTGCAGCCAGTGAAATGAGAGTCTGTTAATCCTCTCTGCGGCGCCATGTGTTATTCATTAGAGAGGTTTGTGCTCCATTGTTTCCTGCTCATCCTAAACTCCATGAAGCATCAACAAGAAGCTTATTTTTCTTCATAATTCGAACCAAAGCATAAACTAGCTGCTGGTGCTGCTAGAGCTTCCCTGTAGCTGTCCTGTTGGACTCAAAATTTTGCCTCAAGACTGAATTCAAGAATGTACTCAGCTCTTCTGGACTGACTACATGGCAACGTTTCAGTCTGACAGCAGTACAAAGTCTGAATTGTTTGCCCAGCGGTGCCTTTTTTTTCTCTCTTCTCCAATTTGTCTGGGTCTGCTGATGTCATACGGGCACACCTGGATGTCTGGTTTTATTGAAGCTCCTTTTTTTCATCCTGTCCTCACCTGAGAACTAATCATTTTATAACTCAAAAGTATTATTTTATGGATATGTCTGGATGTGCTTTCATCTTTGAAAGATTATTATGGTCTAAATTAGATAGAAACTGGTGATGTAGCATATTTTTTTTATGGCTATTAGAATACCTGTAAAGGGCAGTGATGTGGGTTAGGGTTAGTCAAGTTTTACTGGAAAAGATATAGCCTATATCAGCACTTTTTGGAAAATT
>JAPZDV010000246.1:0-11483 GCA_029814665.1 Acanthurus lineatus
GGAGTCACCGGAGTCCCTCGGCTCTTCGCTCTGCAGCTTCAGCTTTAACTCCACCTCTGACAGCCGGGGGGAGGCGGCAGGCAGGTAGGGGGCTCAGCCAGAACTTAGTGGAGCTTTTCTTTTAAACTTTATTTACTTTTTATTCACCCAGGAGGTTAAACGCTGAGCACAAACACTCTCTCCTCTGCTTTTGCGTCGTCACACAGATTCACCGTTAAAACCATGAACCTGTAAACTGAGCAGCTGCACTTGAACTTTTCACCGGGACTTGAACCTCCATCTTTGAGCTGAAACCCTCATATGTGACCCCCCACCACTTCACCTTGACCTCCTCCTCCACTTGGGATTCCTTTAGTCTCTGTACTTCGTCTGGTGGAATAAGCGTCCAGTATCACCGTGGATGGGTTTGTAATGTAGTTTTACAGCCTTGTGCTTTGCTTTGTAAAGTACTCGAGGAGTCCTGACGAGCTGCAGTGAGACGAGCTTGCGGTGAGACAAGCTGGCAGTGAGACGGTTTCAACAAGTGGTTGTTCACCCGTCTGATGCACTCATTGTTCCCTTTAAGGCTCATTTTAGGTCAGACTGACCTTTTTTGAAGCTTGTTATTCACTCAAAAACAACATGTGACTGCAACACTGAGTGACAGAAACTTTCAGATTTCCACCTGAAAGCACAGCGAAGAATCCTGGATCAGGAACCATTTTAACCGTCAGAGAGCTGATTTTATTAAAAGGTTCATTTCTGTCTTTGTAGAGGAACATCTGATAAAACAAAAGCCTAAAATAAAGCAGCTTGATCTTTTAAAAACATGTTAAAAGGGCACTTTTATAATCAGGGGACCAATAGGTTGTAAAAGAGGTCAAACGTAATGAAACATATAGTCTTCATCACACACACACACACACATAAACACAGCTCCATGTCGGACAGAAACTCAGCTGACAATTTTCCACTTAATTAACTTATGTTCAGATTTGCATAAATGTGTTTCTATGAAGCTCAGTCTCCTCATTAACATGAACAATAACCGGTGCGTGTAAAGCGGGTCGGCATGGCGAAACCTCTCCTGGTCCCTGAGCGGGTCTGTAATGGAGCTCTTCTGGTTTCAAACAGCAGGAGCAGAGAGATAAAAACGCTGCGAGAGGTTGAACACGATGTCGAACAGAAACAGAGGAGGCCAGAAAACATCGAGGAGAGACGAGAACAAATGATCCACCTGACCGAAGCTCAACACTGAGGTGTGCAACGGCTGCAGGTTCATGTTAATGCAGCTGGTATTTCCATCACTGTCGCATCAGGTTTAATCCACTTTTTCAGTCAGTTTAGTCCAGAAAACATCCAGCAGTGGGCGAGATATGTTTTTATTCCAAATTTCTAAATTACAGCAACAAAATTCATGTTTTTTATAACAGATTTTGCCTTGAGAAGATTTAATTCATTAAAATTGAGGCATAGTTGCTGCATTTTTCAATAATCTGCGTTCGCTTTTACTCCAATTTTAATTCAAATGTGTTATTCTACTACATTTTTATTTCTACATTTAGGGGTCGGATCTGTGCAGGTGTCGGTCTGTTCATCCATTCAATGCAAAGCCATTATTGCACATGAAAAAGCTTTTTGTTATGCAACTTAAAAACATTTGAATCCACATCAGAGCCTCTCAGTTCGTCCTGCTTCTTAAAACTGCCAGACTGTGCAGGTTTCTACCAACACATCCATAATTCATAACCAAAGCCTGCACGCGTGTGTGTGTGTGTGTGCTGTTCATGCTAAGAGTGTCTTTATGGTTTTGACCTCACGTTATTAACCTTTGTTCAAAGCTTTTTGGCGCTCTTATTGTGGAAAAATAGATTTGCTGTGCAGGTAAACGACGTGCACATGTGAGATAAGTGATTCCAAGAATAAACTGCAGCGCAATTTAAATTTTTACAACAAGCTGACGGACCTGCGACTCAAAACGACAGCTGAATTATTAACTTATATGACATCAATAAATGATTTTTTTAAATTTACTTAAATGTATTTGCTTTCGCTGTTTTGCTTTTCATTGACTCTAATTTAAAAGGAGGCCAGGAGAGAAACTCATTAACTGGAAGCAGTGTTTTTATTAAACTCATATAAATGCAGAAGCACTAAAAAAAGCCTGTTTTGCATGTAAATAATTATAAGTCACTTCCAACAAAAGCAGTCCAAATGTGTCTGTCTTGAATAAATTTAAATAAAAGTCTGATCGAATGCTGCAGAATAAATATGAGCGGAAGAACCTCCAACATTAGCGAAGAACGCTGTGTTATTTTCATCATTCTCCAACAAATAACGTCCTTAATTCAGAGCCGAGGATTCGTTTCACTCAGTGTTTAATTATTCTGCCTCTCGTTGCCCTGAAGTCATTGTAGCTGTCTGTGTGTGTGTGTGTGTGTGTGTGTGTGTGTGTGTATGTGTGTGTGACGCTGCATCAAAGGCTGCTGGTGAAGAAACAAGCTGAGCATTTAACACCGTCCACCTCCACAAGCAGATCATCACACCAGATCTGAACCGTTTCAGGATGAATTCAGTCTGTCTTTTTATCATGTGCACTTTTTTCAATTATTGTACTTTTTTTGTGACACTTCCTGATTTGTGGGAAAAAATCGAAAACACTCTTTAGTATCTAAGAGTGGAAGCAAACATCTGCAGAACGAGACTTTAAACAAGCACTCAGAAAGTGTGTCAGTCAAGATGTGACACTAGCAGACAATTTATCATTAATAACTCATTAAAAAGCGTCGTGACAGAAACTCAGAGATGCTTTTGTGTTTCCACGCTGAACAAACTCTCCTGGTTTGAAACATCACATCACCAGAGGCCCTCAAACACTGATGCTGACTCTGTTTAAGCCACTCAGACTCCTCATAAACTCTTACTGGCTTCTTGCTGGACGGATTTTTCTCCGAGGTCGATCACATGTGACTTTAACTTCTCCTCTCTGTCATTGTGGGAACTTTCCTGTCACTTTTTCTTTACAGCACTGGAAGCTTGTTTACTGGAATCCCTTAAAATTTTTGCTCTGAATGCCAAGAAAGCGACGCCTCGTGCAAACAAGAGCTTAGCCATGTTAAATCCGTTGGTGTTAATCCCGTCATTAGCCCGATTTTTCTATAATGACGGTTCATCCCACGAGCCTCCTCCAGCACGGGGACGACCTCCGGCTCGTGTTTCAGCGTCTCGTCTCGTTAAGAAGCGAAGTGTTTCTGCGTGAGTTTGACTCTCGATGACGGTGAAGTCTGATGAGTCACCAACGATGTGGAGGTTATGAGTGTGTTTGTGCATCAGTGTTTATGTGTGTGTGATCTTACACAGACAGACTGGTTTACAGCAGGAATGTTATAAATAAGCTTCTCATTCAGAAACATTTATTTTGCACGAGGTTTAGTTGAAACAGCCAATCAGAGTTGAGCTCCTTCATATCGTCCACATGCACAGGTCAGATGATTACCATGAGTTTTTCAGTCAAGCAGCTGTAATCATGTGTAAATTATCATAAGAACATTATTCAGGGTATAAAATTATGTATTTTATGCTTTTTTAAACATATTTTGCATAAATGGCAGTCACATTGAGCCAGTTTACTTAAAGGAATTTTTTAAAAAAAGCACATTAAACACATTTCTTCATTTAAAGCTGAAGGTGCAGTTGAAGGTAAATATTAAAGGTGTTTGTCAGAGATCACAGTTGCGACTTCAGAAAGCTGCTCAGGGCTCGAACCACGCAGCTCATTATTTTTAATTAGTCGCACCTTTGCAGCCTTGTTACAGTCGGCTTCACACACACCGCTGCTGGCCTTTCAGCCAGCACGTAGCCTCGGCCCGTACAGGCGGTGAACGCTGCTCTTTACAGACATGTTGGTTTAATTTAAAACAGAAATCTGTGTTAGTTCAGTGTTTTTGTATGAACCGAAGCAGAAAAACAGACTGTAGTTTAGATTATGTACAAAACTCAAGTACAAATCCTTAATGTGCCGTAACAAATGCCATCATTTGTCAAACATTTGCTTTGCATTTTTGTTTTTTTAAGAAGCTTTGTGTTTTTAAGTGGTTATTACGTCTTTCCAGCTCCAGCAGCCTTTCTGAGACTTGAGCTGCTTTTGTCTTCGATTTAAAAAGTTCTTAATGAAACTGAACGGCCTTTATGGATCTTTTTTTCAATCCACTTCCTTCCAAGGACTTTCTATCCAGACTAATCTGTTCTTACGGATCCATCAGTCTATCTTCACTTCCCTCCCCACTTTACCTTCATCAATTCATCACTTAATCTTCAGTCGGCCTTCTGCAAAAAAACTGGTGCATTATTCTGTTTAAGTGCAGATTTGGACGCCGTTCTTTTGGTCCCAACACAAAAAAAAACTCGTCTTGTCAACTCTTTTCAGTCTGCATGTGAGCCAGCAGGCTGCAGCTGAGCGTGAGGAGGATTCATGGCTCGGTTTGTTTGTGGGCTCGACGCCAGCGAGACAGGAGCTTTTTATTTGGAGAAAATGAAAATTTGGTGAGGGGTTAATTAGGAGATTTAACTGCTGTAGTCTCAGCTGTCAGGAGATGTGATGGAGGGGGGGCTGAAGAAATGTCTGGCCAACTTTTGTTTGTCTATTATTCCACCGGTTGGAGGCAGAAGTGTGGCGAGGTGAGATAAGACTGGGACCGGACTAAATACTGGTGCTGGAATTAGACCTTTGACATGACTGTTACAACAAGGTTTCTACTTTTTTTTCCTGCTTATTCTGCATTAACTCCATCCTGCAGTGGTCATCCATCCATCCATCCATCCACCCATTCATCCATCCATCCATGCATCCACCCATTCATCCATCTCATCACTCACTCCGCAGTGAAGGCCTCTGTCCGGTAATTTTATCACTCCATTTATTCTTATTCTTTTGCGCTGACTGCAGTCAATTTGGTTGGAATTGCTCAGCTCTGCTTTATCAGCAGCCGACCATCTGTAAGACCTTCAATTGGACAGAGGGGGAGGATGGAGAGGAGGAGGGGAGGGGAGGAGATGAGAGAGGAAAGAATTGGAGGCGACAGAAGAAGATGGTTAAACCAGAGAGCGAATAAATGAAGAAGGCAGATAACATTGATGTGTTCAGAGGTGGATATATTCGTCCAAACTGGCAACCCGTTTGTTGCGATCCAAACTGTTCGTGCGCCGAAAGAGCGTTTAAGGACTCTGCGTTTTTTCATTCACGCCTCATAAGTTTTGTGTCATTTTGAGACATTTAAACCCGATGAGAATGAAACTATTCCAGTTTTCTGCAGTTGATGATTTTCTACAAACAGGAACTTTTCTTTGCTTCTGTGTTCTGGTTTCACCTTCAATCCAAGAGCTTTACATTTCTCAGGTCTCAATCACATCTCAGGTCATCTGGTTTCAAGCCTCCATTTGGTTTTGTGGTTTTAAGTTAAATAAGAATCATTCAGAGTGCAGCTCGTAGGTGAGTGTAGATAAGAAACAACTGACTGAACAAGCAATAGATTCACTAAAAAAGGAAGAATTAAACAGCATTTTCACACATGATTATTCTGTAAACATCTGCAGTTTTGCATGTTTCTGGCTGCATGAGCAAAATAATATTTAAAAAATACTTGGAATAAAACTTGTTATGTAACTAAAAGGTGAAAAACAATTTTATCCAAAAAAGAGTTTCAGAGTTAACAAGTTTTTCGCCAAATATATAGCTGCAGAAATTTGTGTGTATATATATGTGTGTGTGTGCGTGTGCATGTGTGTGTGTGTGCGTGTGTGTGTGTGCGCGCGTGTGAGCGTGTGTGTGTGTGTGTGATCAGTCCCATGCTGTGAGCTCCTGCAGGTGTGACCAGAAGTGTCTCATTAGCTGATGTCTTAACTGTGAAAGAGCAGGACCACTAGTGAGTAACCTGTACCATTACAACAGGAACACACACACACACACACACACACACACACACACTAAACAACATGAGCCTTTTCATTATGCACACACACACACACACACACACATGTGTCACAGTGTGACATGCTTTCAGCCATCAGGCAGTGGGATTAAAGACTTAACAGACTGATTTAAAGCTCAATAAGTGACTCGTGTTGATCATGAAGCAGTTTGTGTTTAAAAACTGAACCTGAGTGGAACATCAGGGGGGTGTGTGTGTGTGTGTGTGTGTGTGTGGTGTCAGTCATGGTATTTTTGCATTGATCTCATTAAAGAGGCAGATATTTGAATGAAAGAACAACCTTCCTGATCTCAGTGTTTGTTGCTTTGTTTATCTTTTTGCATGACATTTGACTGAAACATGTTGAATCACAAACAGGTGAACTTTGACCCAAAGTGTCAAACCAATGAACTTTTCCGATCCAAATACTTTTGGCCCCTAAAATCTGACCGAACTGTGAGCGTTTCACAACACAACCCAGGTGTTCAGACTCAGTCGCTGCCTCGTGTGTCTGTTTGAGGCTCTAAAGAGTTTAATAACCGCAGCTTCAATATTTGACGAGTCGGGACGAGAACGCGTTGAATAAACTGAATATTCACTGAAAACAGCAGAGCCTCATTTAACAGCATTCACAGCTCCGCGCCGAGTCTCTGTCAGGATTCAGGATTATATTTGCCACCTTTTTACTCTCTTTCAGACGCTTACAGTTGACATTTCTCACCGTGAACGTTCTCATCGTTAGTCAAAATGTCAGCGGCGCTGCAGCGGCACTTCAGCGTCCAGTTACCTGCCGAAAACGCTGTCGAGTCCAATTTACCAAAATTAAATTCTGGCGTCTCTGGGGGCTGAAATTCTCTCCACCCACAGGATGTGATGAGTCCAAACAGAGCAGATATCCACGAGTGTGAAGCTCTTTCAGCTCCACACTCACACTGTTCATGTGCTTTTGAGACGAGAAATTACTGCAAAAACAACCGAAACTGCAGCTTCTTAAAGCTTCTAAAAAGGTTTTGTGTTTTGCTTTTTGTCATGCCTGAGATGACTCACTGTGCGGATCTTTTTGTTGACAGCAGAGTCAGACAGGAAATGAGTGAAGAGATGCAGTATGGGTCGTAACCGCTCGGCTACTGAAAACACTTTTAATGGTTTTGATGCTTAAAGAAGCTTCTCAGAGTTTTTGCACTGAGTCACTGCTCTCTGCTGCTTTGATGGAGCCGCTGTGGGCTGCAGTGCGTAGGTCGTCTGACATAATTAATTTTTTCTACCACAAGTTCAAGAGCCTTGTAATTCCACTTTTTCAGATACTCGTGTGTTTTTTATAAACTGTTTTATTCAAATCGAACACAGTTGGAAAGGGTTCATGTGTGGAAGGCTGAGCTCTGCGAGAACATTTTAAAGTAATTTGCTTTATTGTTTCTGTTTCTCTGACTCTTGGAAATGACACCGACTGACTCATCGTGACACGCCGACTCAGCTGGTGCTCATGTTTATTAAATCAGGAGCTTTATGTCGAGGTGAAGTGGAGCCGAACACTTTTAGACTCTGAGACAAACAGTGTTGCTGAACATCGTTGGAGCACTTGAGCTGAACCTCGTTACTCCTGAGTTTTTCCCATTTTCACATGTTAGAGGCCTTGAACTCTCTGTAACTCCACTTACGATGAAAGCTGCAGGGTTTTTTTGTGGTTTTTATAACGTTTTCTGTTTTTGGCCTTGAGATCGTGCAGACGTCCCCTTATCGTCGTGGCTGTTTACTTCTTGGCGTGCTTCTCTCCCAAATGCTTTTCTGAGCACCACGTCTTGGTTCAGAGCCACGTCTCCTCATCTATTATCTCCCCGGGCTTCTCACAGAAATCCTCTGTGTGTGTGTTTGTGTTTGTGTGTGTTTTACAACTATACTCAAATAAAACACAACAACAAACACTACAAAAGTGTGCAGATTTAACCTTTATGCCACAAGCAGCAGTCACGCTTATCGGACTCGCTGTAATCTGATCAGCAGCTGCAGAAAAAAACATTAATCTCACGTTCGATTTTCCTGAAGCTGCAACACGTGAAAAACATCCTTCGCTTTCATCGCAGACAGAAGAGAGAAAATCTATCTGAGCCCGCTGGATCTTCATCTAACAGGATCTCTCTGCCGTTTGTGTGTGTGTGTGTGTGTGTGTGTTGGATAAGCTTGTGTAACGTTGGATAACATGTGTTGCATCATGCCGCGTCCTCCGCGGTGCTGTTGCTGTAGCGATATGCAGAACACACTATCTAAAGCCCCTGGGCCGAGGAGCGAACACGCCACTGAACACACCGCCGAACACACCACCGAACACACCACCGACTCTGCTGTCTGCGGATCAATAATCAGGCCCAGACCTTCGCTGTTGTTGACGACTGTGTGTGTGTGTGTGTGTGTGTGTGTGTGTGACTGGGAGCTGATCATTATCATCTGAATCAAGTCTGAATTTAAAGAGCATTTTTATGTGATGAAGCTGCGTTTCAGAACAAACAGTAATCATGCAAATATTAACATTTCCTGCACTGACAGATCATCATCATCATCATCATCATCATCATCATCATCATCATCATCAGGCGAAGAGTAATTCTGGTTGTTGGAGCTTGTTGAGCCTTCAGGAGCAGAACAGAGTGAAACTCAGAATACAAAATGCTGCAGTGCACAGCTGTTGTCAGAAACGAGTGTAAAATATTATAAACAAAACCTTCAGCACTGTAGAAAATTTTAAAAAATAAATATAAATCTCAAGGTTTCACATCAACATGTTGTTTTTATTCCATAAAGTCCAAAAACAGGAAGTGGAGCTGAGGAGGAGACACATTAATTGACTGACACGCCCACAAATAAGCATCACTTTATGCCTTCATGTTACTTAAACGAGTTATTTAACTTCTGTAACAGCCTCAAGTGGCCATTTAAGGAACTGCAGCTTTTAAATCTTCTGTGTTCGCTTCAGTTTTAAACTCAGTTACTGGTTGGTTATTTGATTTGGTGACAAATGTACATTTTAATATATTTTAATATTAAATCTACACACATAAACCACATATCTCTCCTTTTTTTTACCTTGTTTGTTTATAATCAGGCAGAAAAACTACATGACTTCTCTCAGTTGGTCCTAACTACAACTGCAACAATTTGTCTTTCAAAGTAAAACTAACTTTTAATTATTTTAATAGCTGACTATTTTTTTCATTAACATTTTTTTCAAGCAAAAATGTCAAATATTTGCTCATTCCAGCCTCTTTGCATTAGAACTGGCTGCTTTTCTTTATCATTTATGCAGTTTTGAACTGCTGGTTGGATGAAAGAAGTGATTTGCAGACGTCACTTCAGGCTCCAGGAAATTGTGATGAGCATTTTTTATACTTTTGATATTTTATAGTGGAAATAAACAGCAGATTAATGGATAATGACAACAAAAAGGTTGTTTCATCTTTGTGCAGAATCTTGACACAACCAACATCTGCTGATGTCTCACTTATTCATAAATTCTTGTGAGTTTTGCATTGCAGCATGAACACAGCATGAACACACACACACGCCCTGCAGCCTGCGGTCAGATGCAGCCACTCGTGCATGTTTGTTTTTCTATTTTCATTCCCACAATCCAATTTGGTTTGTTTTCCCATTTTCAGTCTCCTTCCACTCGCAGCTTCTGAACGTTCACGTCTGCATCTGTCGTCACATTTCTGGAATCTTTTCTCGTTTTTCCACTGATGGATGGACACGACTGCATTTGCAGCTCAGGATCGATCACAAGAATACAAGAACACACACACACACTACGTTTAGAGTCCTACAACCAGCTGCTGCACACACACACACACACACACACACACAAACACACTGTTTGCTCCTGTGAGACCACAGATGGCTCCTATGGAAACAGCAGCCTTCAGGCCTCCATGATGCACAAACATGTACAGTATGGAAAATAGAAAAAAAAGGTAAACAGGGAGGAGAGGAAAGTGAACGGATGAATTATTCATCTCTCACTTCCTTCGTTTCCAATCTGATCCATAATGGATTTATCGGTGAGCAGCAGGTGTGAAGACTGTGCGAGGGTCTCAGGAAGTCAGCTGAGATGCTGATGGACGTGTTTGTTGCTCTTATTTGTCGCTTTTTGTTCTTCTTCCTTCCTAAAAATGAGTTTAAATATTCACATTCAGCTGTTTTAATTATGTGGAAAAAAACTCTGTGTGATAATTAAAAGGTTTGAGGCAAAAATGCTGATTAGATGAAGGAAGTTTGGATTTAAGGACGAATCTGCTGAGGAAGGACTTTTTTTAGTGTGTGTGTGTGTGTGTTTCCTGACAGATAGGTGTGGGTGTTTTCTGGTGTGTGTGTGTGTGTGTGTGTGTGTGTGTGTGTGACCTGTTGGTGTCAGGGTGAGCGGTACATGAAGGCACAACATCCTGATGAACACGACACCAACTGAGAGACCAGCTGGACCAAACAAACCTGCCTGACCTGAGGCACACACACACACACATAAACACACACACCTCACACACACACGCACATACACACCTCTCACACACACACACACGCAAACACACACACACACGCACAGGTTTATCCTGAGGGTTTATCTTCAAATGAAGGAAAAAAAATCTTCTGTTTTGTTTCAGCATTCAGACATTTTTGTTAAAATTTGTTAAACTTAAATAAACTTAAAAGAATAAAACAGCAAATATATTTTTTCTGCTCCTCATGGTGCTGTTAAGTCTTCATAAACACTTCTGTGTAGTTTTAATGTGCTCAGTAGTGTTTGTGATTATGCTAATAGCTGCTATTAGCAGTATTATTATTAGTAGTGCCCATTAAAAATGGGACTCTTTGATTTCTGTGATGCAAAAAAACACAAAGGAATTTTGCATTTTCATAATCAAAACTGAATCAGCTGTTTAACTCAGAATACTGTGAAGCATAATTTGCTTAATTATTGCAAATCATACAAATCTGTGTTTTTTCCAAACCAAAAGGCAGCTTGCAAACTCTCCTCACTTCCCCAAAGTGTGAGAATTACAGCCACACTGGTGGATTTATACAATAGTTTGTTTAAAGACTCTGTATGTGCAGAGATAATTATTAAGATTGAGTTTAAATTTGAACATATTCTTGTCAAATTGCAAAAAGTTTATCCTTCCACTACCTGATCAGACACTATTTCTGATATCAACGTCCGCATAAGTTGTGAAACACGAAGGTCAGAAACAGTCTGAGGAGCAGCAGCATCATTAGCATCAGTGTCAGCAGGCTGATTGCAGGACTGACTGCGACGGCTCAAACATCACACCGTTGTTTCCTGCAGCAGTAACGCAGCAGCAGCAGCAGTGGATCAACATCTCTGTGTTCTTTTAAAAGAAAAGATGCTTCAGTTTTATGAAGGATCATTTCTGTCTCTTCTTCTCCATCTGAGCTTCTGAACAAACTCGAGTCTCCGGCGTTTCCTCTCTGTCTTTCAAAACAAATCTCTCCCTTCACTCCTTTCTTCTCTTCATCGTCCTCCATCTCTTTTTT
>JAPZDV010000247.1:0-13412 GCA_029814665.1 Acanthurus lineatus
GTTATTGACCAAATACATATTTTCTACCATTATTTGCAAATAAATTCTTTAAAAATCAGACAATTTGATTTTCTGGATTTTTTTTCTCATTTTGTCTCTCATAGTTGAGGTATACCTATGATGAAAATTACAGGCCTCTCTCATCTTTTTAAGTGGGAGAACTTGCACAATTGGTGGCTGACTAAATACTTTTTTGCCCCACTGTGTGTGTGTGTGTGTGTGGGTGTGTATGTATATATATATAAATCCTGCATAGCCAATAAAAATCTAAAAGTTCCTAAAATGTCTGATTACACATGTCCAAAACAAAGCTGTGTAGAATACAGTGATTTGCATAGTGGAATACCAGAAACAACACTGTGACGCATGCTCTAATACACAAGGAATAATTATTGTTGTTTAATAGTCAAGAAAAGAAAGTGCCTGAGGGTGCGCGGACACCAGCGCTTGTGTTAATAGGGAATTAAATATTCCTGTTGTTCAACAGTCAGGAAAGAAAGTGTGATTGCTTGACTGCTCGTAGAGGGCCGTTGTTAAATTTCTTGCTGTTCCCAGAGGCAACTCCCTGAATTAACCTTGTGATCTGAACAAAGAAACAAGGTGCTTTACACAAATCACTTAACAGCCCTAAAAGGTCTTATCAGTAAATTGCTTTTCTCTGTGCCCTGAGATAGACTTAGTCAAATTTACATGTGCAACAGAGGTCTCTCTGTGGGTGGTACTAAGCAACATAGCCACTTACGTCATGGGTCTCCAGACACCATAGTGTTCCATTTTGACTTGAGATTTTATTTCACAACACTTAAAATACAACATCCGGTCGTCGACTTGGTTAACTGAGTTTGAGAAAATTTATTCAAACATTTCACCATCAGAGATTACAAATAGTGAGAATGAATGCACCCTTAATTGAAAGCTGACAACTTTGATTTTGGAAAACCAATAATCTACAAGGGAAAACAGCCTTATTAACTACTCGATTCATTGAATCGAACTTATGTTAACCACACAGTTAAACTCATAGACCTAATAATTTTGTTTGTTTGTTGTGTGTAGCAATATAACTTGAATTTAAGAATTTAGATAATGCACTTGTTGGTCTCCTTAGGGCCTTACAAATAACAGATTGAAGTTTTCCTTCTACTCTATTGGCTTGTTGTCTTATAGGGCTAATCTTGTGTTTATAACCATCCTCCTCTAACATCACTTTGGCGGACCATTCCTTTCAGCATGTTGACTTCCTCCTGAGTTATATCAAAATTTCAATAATTTCAACACTTTGAAATTTGTTATTCATTTCCCATCTCCAAAGTTTACTCGAATGAAATTTTAATGCTTTGGTGCTATTGTTACTACTGTTTGAAATTTTACTCCAAATAAATACAACTTTTCTTGCACAGTGAATTTAAAGATTTATTGAATTGTTTCATCAAGCTGCAACCTCAGTTCCATCATATTTTATCACGATTCAAATAAATTCACTTTTAATTTTGGTGAGTTTTCTTTTCAAGGTTTTTCAATTAAAAAACTTGTGTTTAAGGTGCCATTTTCCCAAAGACACCCATAGTTTACATGAGGGTAGAATTCAAAATGCTGTCAAAAATTTAGTTTTTTAGCTAAAATTCTGATATATTTCTTAACAAAATTTTGTCAATATTTTTCATGAACCTTGAAAATTCATTAAACAGGAAAATATTTACAGCATCGTTTTCAGTCAAACATTTTGATGCACTGTAGGACAGTCTGAAGATGCCCTATAACAAGTTTGGTGTCAAGTAAGAAATGTGGTTTAATGAGTTTTTCAGTTTTTGATAAAAACACCACAGGGATGGACTTCATAATGGTTACCACATTGAAGCTCAGAAAGTGTCTTCACAATTTTGCTGACATTTTGGTGTAAGTTGCGAAGCTGTAGCACGTATGGATGATTTGTTATGAATTATTAAATTTTTAAAATTTGGACGGTTGCTGTAGCCCAAGGACTTTTGGCTTTTGTTTGCACATTGCGACCTGGGACAAGTTTGGTTTATTTTTATGCATGGGAAGTTGGATTTCCTCAGAAGAAGAGTAATTATTATTATAGCTGTTGCACCGGCCATTTTCAAGCAGCAAAGAAAAAAAGCACTAATTGGAGAATGATGAACATCTACGCATTAAAATGTGCATTCTTCCTCACATATAATTTAAACTCATAACCACAGTGAGCTACACACTAAGTAAGAACTGCTAGATGCCTTCACACTATGGTTGAGTAAACCACCAGGGTGCAGGATGTCAGCTGTCTGCGCATGAAAAGGCAGATTTCAAACTGCTGTCAAAAATTCAGTTATCAAGACAAAATTCAGAAAAATTGCATACCTTATCTAGATAGCAGAGAGATGTTGAATATTTGTTTTTACAAAGATTGATTGGTACGTATTGAAAAACTGGTATTTAACTAGCTATTTTTCTCATAGACTCCCACATTTTACATAAGAACAGAACTTAAAATGGCATCAAATTTTTTTAGATAAAATTCTATAGTTTTACACAATAAATCTAACATGACAGCAAAATTTTGTCAATTTTTCCATGAACCTTAAAAATTGATTAAGCAAGAATTTGGAATAATATGTTCACAGCACAGACTTTAGTCAAATATTTAAGAGCAATTAAAATTTTGGGAGAGGAGGAGGAGCCTGGTTGCCCAGCCCCTTATTACAGTTTAGGTTGCAAGAATGTCCTACCAGTCTGAGACTCTGTTAGTCCTTTCTGGTCTAGATGGTGTCCTCCTTTGTTGAGCAGCTGGGTATTCAGTTGACTGCAAGTAGATGTCTCGGTGTTTGTCAGATACTTTGCTGTCTGTCTCTGGGTAGCTTCAAGAAAACAAAGTAGTTGCAGGGTTTATCTTTCTTTTCCCCTGTGCTGCTGGTGAACTTTAATGTGAACAGTTTACAGGTTTAAGCCCTAAAATACAATCATAAAATCCCAAAACTATAGATGTTTGACAGGCTCCCATACACTTGCCCTGTGCCAAATGCTAACAGATTTTCAGTTCGGAGAGTAAATTTCATAAAGCTACTTGCCACACCGGCAAGTGTTTTAAATTTTTTTTTTTGATCTTATGTAAATTTAGAAATCTAAAATGGTATCTACACAGATGTTGCTTAAAATGAGAAAGTTTTTATTTATTTCTTATTTTTGGGACCTGATAACAGAGTGGTGCAAGGACCCAATTGCTATTTCAAGGATTATAATTTTTACTATGATTGTGAGAATTACAATTAAGGCCCCAAGGACCCTATTGAAATGCAATTATAAGGGCCTAAGCACCAGTGGTGTAAGGATCTGAAAGAGGTTCAAGGACCCTATTTTTCTTCTTAGAAATGTTAGGACCTGAGCACTTAGGATGCCAGAACCTTATTGTTTTTCAAGGAATTATTACTGTTGCTTTTATTATTATTGTATTTATTATTATGATTATTATTAGGGCCTCAGTACCTTAAGTAGGAGAGCCCGATTGATCTTCAAGGAAATATAATTGTCATTATTATTTGGGCAGGTACACATGGCTGGTACATATATGTATAATACACATACCTACGATAAAGTCTCTTGGGACCATTTCTGACACAACTATAAAAACTTATGCACTTTTTGTGGTTGTCAGCAAAAAAACAACTGAACATGTGTCTGATGATTATTTCAACACCACTTTTTTGTTACATTTACAAATGAACCTTTCTAACATTAAAAACAAAATGCACTCATAGACACTGTACAGTAATGTTCTTGTTTCAAGTGTAAGCGAAAACCTTCTTGAGATGAGTATTCCAAGTTACTTTGCTCGATCAACATCAGTATTTTCCAAGGATATCAGCAAGCAACAAGCAACAGGGAACAGGAACCAAATTTTCATGCTGATTGTTATGGAGGTTTTTTCCTGTCTTTATTGAGCGTGTTATATCAGTTTAAGAGCATTATTTTTTTTAATTCATGTTTAGATTTTGTGATATTGTCCCTAAAAAACCTGCCTTTGCACTCCAAAAGCCTCTGCTTGCATTTGGATTTTCTGTGTTTTTGCACAAACCGTATGCTTGTACTCAGATATGTTGCTTGCACAGATTTTTCTCTGCTTGGGCTTCAGCTCTGGCCTTGCACTCAAGTTGCTTCTGTTCACTTGTGAAACATCTTCTTTTGGATTGATGCTTTGCTCCCGCATTTTTGGCATAATTTTTGGATTTGTTGCAGCCAAGCAACCCCTAAATTAATGCAAATTGATGACTTCTAAATAATTTTTAAAGCAAAAAAGTAAAAAGTAAAACATTTCTTTATTAATAAAATGAATAATTTCATGCTTATAAAGCTTCTTTGAAGGGCATATATATTGCAATAGGGCAGTCAAACTCAGAGAAATGATGAGTACTGGTAATGTTAGCTAATTGTGTATCTAATTTACCTTGGATCATGCTGTTGCAATAACTGAAACCTGAATGATATCTGTGATCCGTTTCCATAGCTTTATCAGAAACAGACACCTCGTTGTTCAGCTAGTTCAGCTAGCTAGCTAGCTAGCGTAATGTCTGCACTGCAACTGATTTAACTGTAAATATGCAGCTTTAATTCAATTTTTCAATTTAATTTATATAGTGCCAAATCACAACAAAGTGTCTCAAGACACTATACATATACAGCAGGTCTAGACCACACTCTATAATTAAAATCTGTAAAAAGGGGACTCTTTGAAAAGGGCAGAACACTGTAGCTTCCAAGATCAGAGCAGGAACACCAGGCCAGGAGCATAACCAGGAGCATGCTGGTAGTTTTTTTCCCCCCTCAATGGCATTTGCCAGGTTGTGCATTTAATTTGTCCCTCAGGGTCAGACTGCTGAGGTCGGGTACTACTGTGACCTTCTAAGGGCATCTCAGGGATACTATTAGACGCAAATGACCAAAACTTTTACACTATGGCAACTGGGTTCTCTGAGTCATGTGACAATGCCCCTGCTCAGAGTGCAGTGAAAATGTGTGACTTTTTGTCTGCAACAATTATCACTCCCATTGCCAAACTTGGCTGCATGCCAACTCTCTCTTTAGGCATTCAAGCTTTTAAGATCTTAAAGATTTGATTATGTCACTAGAAAGAGTGATATTTATACTTAATTATTTTTTAAATACTTGACAGGTTTACTTTTTAATAGATCAATCAAAAAATAAAGGAAAAAAAATTAATCTTGAACCAATATTTTCTGATAGACACATTTGTATCATGTAAAGAAGAATGCATTGTTTCATACCGCTGCTCATCATCAGTAATATCTTTTTTTCTTTTGCCAGTGAGTGATCGGATTTGTATCCACAGCCCTGCCCAGTCAGCTCCTGGCATTTCTCGTCAAAAGTCTTCTTGTGATGTGGGCGGACAAACTGGTAGATGCCTGTGACATAATAACAGCATTAGAGACAATCTAGTAAGGGTGTCAACATCAAAAGCGACATGCACACACTGGAATCACTATCCCTGTAGGGGAATTCTGCAAACATGATGTATTTCATTTTTTGTGTATTCCTGAATAAATCACATAGATTCAGATATTTGTGATCCATTAACCATCCAACTGGGTATGTGTAAGTGCATGTCATTTTTTATTATCTTTGCACTGATATTATAAGCCTCTTAACTTACTCATTTAAAAGTCTTTACTTTTTCCAGTGGTCTTTCCTGCATTTGGCAGCAGCAACTGTGTCGCTTTAAAATTGAATTATGGACTTTTGATTTCTTTGTATTTGTCATATATTAAGGGTCTGAGCACCAAGGGTGCGAGGACCCTATTGTAGTTCAAGGCAGACACATGCACAGATAGACCACAGGTAGTACACAGCACCTGCCCCCTGCACTACATATGTGCTCTTTTGTGTTTTTTTTCTTTTGTTTATTTGTATTACAATATTATTATATAGTACATCAGCAAGTCATTAAAATATGTGAACTCCAATAGGTTGGTCCCTTTGCCACGCAAACAATGAAACAAATTAATATGCGTTATGTGGCTAATAGTCTATGCAACAGGTGTTGAAAGGTGATTTGTGGTAATCAGAGAGCAGGTTCTTTTAATCTATAAGACTTTGCACACTCGAAAACAAATAAAGGAATGACTGTTGGCTGTGTTACTAAAGTTTGAGAGTAGAACAAAAGACCTAATAGTGGGAGTTTATTTTCTGGCTAAAATGTAGCTCTTATAAATTACAGTGGTGGACTACATTAGATTTTTTTTTCTACTCTCATATGGTTATATTAGATTATCATTATTTCACTGAGTCTTAAGTGAGTTTAATACTCATATTCAATTTTTTGCTGAGACATACCAACAAAAAAGAAATATAAAAAGGGAATAAATTTACATTTACTTAACAAACGTGTTTACGTGTTCAAGGCCTTACTGCCTCTACTGGTATTCTGTCATTCTTTGACTGATATGACTTATCAAATTGTCAATGTGACATCGGAAAGATTTAAAAAAAAAAAAAAAAAAAGCTCAAATACTCACAAAACCTGGCACATTATTCAGTAGTGGTGAAATTTTTTAAGGTGGGAGCAACATTTCTTGAAAGTACCCAAGAAAGTGCATCATTCAAGGCTACCTTAATGTATGTTCCAAATTTGGAAGGCTTGTACATCATACTCCATTCTCCAAAAATTTCTCATGACCAGGTGCTAAACTCAACAGGAAGTTAGTTATTTTGGGTTGGATGTCCATTTTTGAAATTTGCACACGCCTTGACATCTTGATGATAAGAGATGACAATATGTTATGACACTTGGGGGAGAGGGGAGAGATAAACGGGGACCCACATCACAAGTAATGTGAGCTGATGCCTTCAGGTGGGAGGTATAGGTACAAAACCATGGGCTGAACAGGTACAAATTTTCCTTGTTTTTACTGTCTATCAAACTACTAAACAGTAGAACTGAGGTTTAAGGGTAGGGAGAGCAGGATTGCGAACACTGAGGGATTGTGATTTGACAGGGTGTTGCGCAATATCTCAACACTGCATAAAGGAGTAGTACAATTTGAAATATCTATTTTGTGGAATTAATGTTGTTTATAATCATCACATATGTGACCGCATATGCGGTTGTCTCTCTTTGTATGAATGAATTGTGACACACCTATGTCTTTTGCACGCTTTTGCACGCCCCATAAAGGCTAATCTAGTCTTATGTGATGGCTGTTCTAATGTGTGAATGTGTGGATATAGAATTTCTGTTCCTAATGAGAAAGTAATTATTACTAATGATATAGGAGTCATGTCTGCCATTTGCAATGTGCTATAAAAACAAGCAAAAAAGTAAACAAACAAACAAACAATAAAAAAACCTTGTGTCATTCCTAAACCAGTAGTTTTTACTCCTGTACATTAATATGCATCTAATACAGATGATGTATATATGTGCTACAACACTAGACACTAATTAAACCTGGACATTGAAAAAATCATACTTAAAAAAAGGCTTTATGCTAACATTTTCTATTTTGCAGTAAATTTCAAGTACAGCTGAGGCTGATTGTATGTCATTTTCGTTGCAGTTATCTTGTTAAAACCAACTGGATAACAAAGACATACAACATGTTGCTTTTATGATGGCGCTAAATGAAAAGTCAGAGGATCATTAACAGTATTATTATTCTTCCCAATGGGAACATGAATATCTGTACCACAAAAGATCACAATTTATTCAACAGTTGTTGTAATAAACAGATCGACACTGTTCCTATTCCAAGCAGTATATTATTTACCATACTTTAAAGCTCACCAATACACAAACAACTATGTAACACAAAGGTTGCATAAGATAACATATTGTAGAGCAGAGGTCTTACCCCGGAGCAGACTGTGAGTATTTGCATCTTCAGTTAATACAGCTATCTCAGTCAGCAGGCCATCAAGGTTGTCTGTCCTTTTGTAGATTTGCAAAGCCAGTACAATGTGATCAAAGTTGACCTGGCTCAGTGAATTCTTCATCTCTGCCAGGAAAGTCTTTGCTCTGCTTGCTTTACCTTCCTCAGACACATTCTTTGATTTGTTCACTTTCTTCACAGAGATAGAGGAAAAAATACATTTTGATACAAATAAAAATCATTCAAGAGATATATCTGTAAATACATCTACGATTATATTACAGAAGACTTGGCAATCATAATTTAACTGAAAGAAGAAAAATTCATTCCATAATGGATTTGGTTGGTGATGTGCTTAAAACTATCAGGTGCTTTGATTAGATAAAAAAGAAAATATAATGTCTGTGTTTTTATACAGTTAAGTCCATAAGTATTTGCACAGTGATACAACTTTTGTAATTTTGAAACTTAATTCTGTTTCACCCTTATATAAATTATTTAGTAAATGGTTATATTACTTATTTTGTCTGCCGAATTTATTAAAAACATGAAACTTGAAATGACGTGAAAATGATGTGCAAATACAAGTCTAAGATATTGCCCAGATGGCGACCTTGTAATTGGTATTTTATGCAAGAATTAAACGCAGTTTCAGTCCCTTTATGCCACATCTAAATAAGCAAATTATGCCAATCATGACAATTAAAACTTTTTTTTTTACTTGAGCGAGAGGATAGGTTGAGAAGCGACACAGCTTGAGGATAAAATCTTTCCTTTACTCTGGTGGTAAATTATCAGAAACATCTATACTTTGTACTTCTGACTCTTGCCAGATCAGGGAGTGTTTGGGGTGGGTACTCTTTTAACTCCTCTGAGCTCTGCACAGTCACTTCATACAGATATCAGTGACGAAATGGGTACCAGTGATGTTCCAGGTGATTTTCACCTCCTGCAGAGCCTTCCTTTCCTGGGCTGTGCACATATCATGTCAATTTGTGATGTTTCCAAACAGAATGCTTTCTATAGCTCCTCTGTAAAAGTAAAACATTTTACCTCTTCATGGACCAGTTTGATTTTACGTTTGGCTCCCTGAAATTCATCATCCATCCTCTTGTCATATTGAACAGGCAGTGTGGACAAACATTTTACCTTCAAAAGAAAATGCACAATTAAACACAATAGCCTGCAGCCCCCCAAAAATAATTTAACTTATTCATTGTTGTTCATGGCATGTGTAACAATCCAACCAACTTCACAAGTGCCTTTAAACAAAGTGTTAATCTCTTAAAATGCTACACTCTATCAGACATTTACTGCATTTTCTTTGGTTGTCGTATGCACTTGCATTTTTTCCATAGACTCTCTTTTCACAAGAACCAGGGAGAGAACAGACAGACCATGAGATAGAAAAGAGGCTACCTTGTCCTCTCCAACACTAGAATCATTATCCTCTTCACTGGTATGGTCACCCTGCTCCAGAGCATCTAGGAGGTTTTCTGGTTTTCTCTGACTCTCCTGCACCTCACACTCATACTCAATACAGACTTCGGCCATCCCATGGGCTGCAGTGTGTTCATCTAATCACAAAACCCAGAAAATATGTGACAATTCAACAGAAGACTAAGGTCTATGAAAAGTGTCAGGGTTTTATTGTGGCATGAAAACAGTCAATTTACTGTTATACTCACTGAGTCTCCTCCTCTTCAGACTGGGAAGGTGGGCATCTAGCACCTTGGCCTTCTTAGTGTAAGAGTTTTCAGAGGATGAGCAAGAAATAAAGCCAGGGGACTGAGTGTCAGGTAAAACCACTGTACCACAGCTCTTTGCTGTATACCTCTTTCCTACCACAGGCCTCTGGCACATAGAAAAAATGAAAAACAAAGTTAACTTGAAAGTTAGACTGAAATCAAAACTATAATGCAGCGCCAACACACAATCAGGTCAAATTTTTAAGAGATTTGGTGGGCATAAATGTGCTGTACTTAAATAGATTAAACTGAAGTCACAGTTAGTTTACATTTCTGTTAAGTTTCTGCAATGTGTTTCTTCCATAGCATAAAATTTAAAGGAGGATAGCACAAATGATATCAAATATGTTCACATAGGTCAATTATGTAAACAGCTGAAAGTCAATTTTTCTGACTTTTTCTTAAAGACAAACTCAAGTGGAAATAGGGTGGAAGTTTGACTTAACAACTTCAAATAAAAATGACAGCTCTGCTTGAGTTTAGTTTCTATATCTCTATTTGGCCTGTTGTAATGGGCATAATTCCATTGAATAAACCTTAAATCTAAGGGCACATTCACACATGCAAGTCCAGACCAAGGTCCGAATCAGGATTTGCGATTTTGTTACATAATATATTACAATTACAAACAGACTTTACATGGCAAACCTATGTCATATCATCATCAAGTACATGGGTTCCGTGTGTCTATACTTTACATCAATTGGTTTGCTGGTTTGTTGAAAATGCCTTGTTTTAAAGCTTGAAGCTTGGTTGTAGCTTTATTTTTTTTCTAGTTGCCCACTAATAAAGTCTTCGGACCAAATATTAATAAGGCATTAATTCTCCTCTTGCCCAAATTTAGTTCATTGGTTCATTGTTTGTTTTGGCAACGATTACTTGTTTTTACGTTTCTGGGTTGTCTGCTGTAACTTCCTGTCTTGTGGTTTGGATGAACCCAAAAAGTCTGAAAATCCACACCCAACTAGGAAAGTGTGAAAGCACCTTAAGTGTAGCAGAACACAACATTAATTTCTAAAGTTGGGGATGTTGTGCCATGTAAGTGAATGTACACATCGTTCTCTCAATGTAAAGGACTTGCAGTTTCAAATAAACTTAAACTTATGGAAAAAAAAATTGCAGCAGAAAGCAACACTTTTATTGCAAAAAATGCAAGAGAGAAATGCTGGGTAAGAATTACACAGCGGACACATTTTTATCCTCAGTGTGCCCAGTTTATTTCTAATGTGACTGCATTCTTGAGCACTTAAACTTTAAATTTTATTGCAGCAAATGTTAACATTAAAAACAAGAACTGCATTTAGGTATCATTCTGTCCCATAATTAAGAACAAATCACTCTAGCTTTTAGACAAATTAGAGTGGAATGATTTTTATTGACTGAATACTGTATATGATAAATACCAACAGAGTAATCACTTTTCCAAATGATTTAATGGGAACTATACTATACCAGCAGTATAAAATCTAATTTAACATACCATTTTCTGTGCAACCTTGAAGAACTGAGAGACATCACGGACCACATTTCCAAAACTGTCATGGAGGCGCACGTAAGGCCTGACCCATGATGGAAACTGAGCTGTTGCATCAGGGTTTTTAAACCTGAAAGGGAAATAACATGTTATTCTACTTGTGTATAATTGCAAAGAAGCAGGCATTTAGGTAGTAGAGAGGGTTGGTTGAAAGCTTCTATCTATTTGCATTGTAGGAAATGTAGCATCATCTTGCATAACTAATTAATGAGTCTAATTTATGAGTGAATGTGAAGGACAGTTCACACTCTTTACATGTCCTTTGTGAATCCAAAACACCTTTTGTTGTCATGGTTTGCAGTTTTCACCACTGGTTTCTCTGGGTCACCCTGAACGCATCACCACCACTCACTCACTCACTCCCTCAGCCAACCTCCTCTGCCAATCAATCTCAATCACCTGCACCTGTCCCCACGTTATATAGGTCTCCCTCTCCCTTTGTTCTCTGCCAGATTGTGACGCATTATGCTAAACTCTCCAGCGATATCTCTTGGACTGACTTCCCGGCTTCGACCCTGCTTGATTCGACTACTTTCCCTTGCCTCAGCCCTGGTAACCACTTCTGCCTTTGTTAACCGCAAGACTGCCTCTGTTTTTTTCCCCTGTTTTTTGCCTGTCTGAAATTGTGGTCCCGTTTCTTTGGAAGACTTCTTCAGTTTACCTGTTTGCCCCGGAGCTTTCCCCATATTACTGTTGCCATTTTAACGACTCAAAACTGCCTGTTCATTTCCCTCCCTCAAAGCTCACCCAATTGTTATTTGAAGGAAGAACTCAGTTTATAATTACCTGTTTTTTTTAGTTGAGCTGAATTCCCTGCATAACCTGAATAAAGGTCATTACCAATTCAACTCCTGTTACAAGTGTGTTGCATTTGGGTCCATACACCCCACCGTTTACAAGCTGCTCTGGATCATATTATCTCTCTACATACAACCCATTTTCTGGGAGTGCACATAGCTGGAGTAGTTCATCAATTGTATTTTATTCACTGATTTTTGCATTGCATTTTCTTTTTTGTCATGAAGACAATTCTCTGGAGCTCCAACTTCATGTCAAAGATAAATACCTCAGTGTGGCTGCTCAACTTAAGGTCATTCACTTCTCAACAGATAATTTCTTCCAATATGTGACAGGTTTGCAAAACATGCTGTAATTTATGTTGTGCTACGTATTAATTTATGTGTATCATATTTAGTATTTCTTACATACAGTTAGGTCTTTGGGTTGGCATGAACGGGGTAAATTAAAAAAAAAAATTAGTAAATATTCAAATAATTATGTGCCCTGAATGTATACTTACAAAGCTATGGTATTAATGTTAGACAACAGAATGGTATTCACTTTAATGATGATTACAGAAAGCATAGACTGTTACACTTCAAATGACTGAAATCAACCTTTTTTGACACCTCCACTCTGAGTGCTTCTTTTTCAACCATGACATATGACAAAAAGCTGCATGTACATAGTGTGTATTTAAACAGTTATTTATCACAATGTTTGTTCGCATAAATAATTATGCAAACAAACATTCTTCAGCTCTGTGACAAAACTACATACCAACTTATTAGAAAGAATACACTGTAAAAATTTGATCTTTGTTAGGTAAAGTTGCCTTTTGGCAAGTCTATAAGCAGGCAGAGAGAGACCCTCCTGAAATTTGTCATTGCAGTGGTGACAGTCTTTTTCAGTGGGTTAAGTGTTAAAGACATACACACAGCAGTGCTGGTAACACCCTGTCCATTCATATGTTTTTGACTTTGGACTTGTTGGACTTCTTCTCAGAGTCTGTAATCACTAGGGTCAAAAAGAACTGTTAAAGAGCGTTGATATGATTTTTTTACCTCCCTATGCTCTGTGAGGATCTGGACTAAAAGGTATAATGAATGACTGTTTAGTGAACCTGGGCTGGTTAGGCTAGGATTTGACCTACATTCCTTAAGGGAATAACAAGAGGGAATTAAAGCTGCAAGCAGCGTTGAACGGGCCCTCGCACCCAGGCGCCACCGCGGAGCCGGCGCTGACTCGCCACGACGCGGCCGACCGCTCGCGCTTGGTCCACGGCGCCGTCCAAGTGCGGCACGTGCCTTCTTTCTCTCACGCAGGCAGCCCAGAACATAACTGCACTCACTGCTCGAAGGTAAAAATCACACAGCGAATCAAGTATATCCATGTACAAAATCAAACACCCCTCTATTCAACATTCACCTGACATTGATTCAAAATGTACACATATACAGGAAAAAAACAATG
>JAPZDV010000249.1:0-13410 GCA_029814665.1 Acanthurus lineatus
CTCCTCCTCTGTCCTGTCCTGTCATGTCCTTTCCTTTTTTCTCCTCCTTTCTCCTCTTTCTCTCTCTCTTCTCCCCTCCGGCAGGTTTCGCTCTAATCTGTTTGCATCCTCTCCTCCCCTCTTTTCTCCTCCCCCTCCTCCCCCGCCTCTCCTCTCTCTAATTGTTGCCTGTTAGCCATTAGCGCTCTAATTACGGACAAAAACATATTTTACCTTCAACTCCACCTGAATGACTTTTGGTTTGTCCTGATAACTGTTCCGAATGGATGATGATTGTTTTGATGCAGGAAATGAGTTGTGTGTGTGTGTGTGTGTGTGTGTGTGTGTGTGTGTGTGTGTGATACAATCTACTTTGGTTGAGAAAATATGTTGTTTAGCTGATCGGCAGAAAGCGGCTGCAGTGTGGTGGTGTTGTTTGGAAATGATTCAGCTCGGCTCGTTTCCTGCAGATTATTAAATGGGATTTCCATTTACCGTCTGCGAGCTAATTACAGCAGCCAGACGATGATGTTTTTGGTGAAATTGCTGCATGTTGGTGACTCACAGTCACTGCTCACAACTCTGTTTGTGCTTCACAAAGCAAATTCATGCCGGACCTGATGACTTTAACACTCCTCCGGTGTCTCTCAGTTGTGAAAACAAAGAACTTTAATGCAAACTTTGTCCGACGTGCACGCATTAAACAAACAGCAGGTGAGCAGTCAGCAGTTTCTTCTCCAAAAATTCTCTTTTTCTTGTTCTTTTTTGAAACCTTGATTCTGGCTCTGGCTCTCTTTCTGCAGGGTTGTGATGGAGTTTTGTCTGTTTAACCTCTCACACTGCGGATCGAAGGTGTGTTAGGTTGATTTTCTGCAGCAACGTGTGCAGTGATTCATCTGACCGATGAGCAGTTCTGATCTTTTTAAGGGAAAGATTTCGGTGAATAAGGCAAATAAAATGTATGTTGAGGTTAGAGAAAGAGCAAACAGAGCAGACTGTTGGAGGATTCTTGTGTAGAAGTCAAACACTTTGTGTGACGAGCCGTCCTGACTGACGCAGCTCTGCAGATCAGGTTCCTGTCCGCTCGGGTCATCTGGGGCTGGCCTCCAGGTGCATTGTGGGATGTGGTTTGCAGGCCTGACAGCAAACAAGATGACCTTAAACTGTTGTTGTGAGCCGTTGCTGTGGTGAAACACGTGTCCATGGCAACGCAGCATCCACATCAGCTGACCTGGAGGCTGAGAGGCTCCAGAGTTTCCCAGCATGGATCCAAGAGTGTCACATTTTTTAAGGCTTTTTCTATTTAAAATCCTGAACACCTGAACCTCCTCATGTGATAAAGTTAAGTCAACCTCATATAGTTCCATTAAAGAAGAGTGACCTTTTTGAACTAAATAAACAGCTGCAGCTGCTGACTTTAGTTTCAAACTTCATCCCTTTTCTTGCAGCTGTGGAAAACAACGTCAGCGTTCTCTCTCATTTTGTTTTTTTTATCACTAGGATTTGAACATGGTTTCTGCAGCGGCCAGCGACGGCGGTAATAAAAAGAGCTTCATCCTTTCACTGAGTTTTTGTGTCTCAGAGGTCAAACTGGGGTGGGTACCTTCAGTTTGACTGACAGGAGGTTTGAATTCGCTCAGAGGGCTGAAGAACATGATCCTCACATGCTGGACGGAGGACAAACTGGACACCACACAGACTCACTGCTGCCTCTTGAGGTCTGCAGCGGTATTACAAGGACAGTAGAGCTGGTTAGCATGCTAACTTTAGTTTGCTAACATCTCTGCAAAACAAAAGTCACCTTCTCTCAAGTGTTTTCCGGCACATTTGGCATCACTTTTTGAAGTGTGCTGCTTTATTTTGCCGCTTGCTGTTTCCTCTCACCTGCTGAGATTCACTGAACTCTTCAGTTTATTTATGAGCTGCATGTCAGTCAGCGCAGCTCGGCACGGCTGCCATGGCAACACGGCAAAAAGCCTACGGAGGACAGTCAAGTTAACGTGACGAGGAGTTTCGCTTCTGAATAAATCTGCACGCTCACACACACACACACACACACACACACACACACACACACACGCTCATCCAGGAGCAGGAATATAAATAAACATGAGTTGCATCAATCAAACAGAGACAACCACATGTGCAAAATATGTCTTTAGGTAATTAAAAAGAATGTTGTTAGTTCACACACACACACGCAAATAAGCCCACCTAAGCACACACACACACGCACACGCACACACACACACACACACAAGCACACACACACACGCGCGCATGAAGGAGCTGTTTGGGCTGCAGTGTAATTTGAGTTTGGCTCCATGGAGAAGAGAGGCTGTTAATTAAAGGAAAGGTCAGTGGGAGCTGGAGACTGGAGGTTCTTGATGGACAAGACAATGTCTGCTAACAAGCTCCAACACACACACACACACACACGCACACACACACACACACACACACACACACACATGTTCCCAGTGATTGTTATCGTGTGTGTGTGTGTGTGTGTGTGTGTGTGTGTGTGCATGGCAGTAGCATTGCATGTGAAAACAGAAGTGTGTGTCTGTGTTTTAATTCTTTCAAAGCGCTGTGTGTGTGTGTGTGTGTGTGTGGTTGAACCGGTCCGATCGGAGTGAAACTCGTTCTCCTCACAGCTCGGCTCGCGTCACGTCACATCACCTGCTCAGATTAAAAACAGCTTCTTCTGTAATGAATCTGACATTTCTGAGCGCACGTCACGTTAAAACTACTCGAGCAGCGACCGAACAGAACTTCATCTGTGTCACGCTCGTCTTCACGACGGAGATTAGAGACGACGGAGGAGTGAGACGAAGAGACAAAGAAAACAACAACAGCGGTAAAAGTGAGCATGTGTCCGTCTGAAACGACTCCGTCTTCTATCAGGATGCTTTCAGGAAGTGATGTTGTGTTTGTGGACTCACGAGAGAGATTTTAAAAAAAACTCCATGTTGAATCTCCACATACGTTCAGTGACGCAACATCAGCGTCAGTAACCTTTTAGTTTTTAGTTTGAAAGTTCGGTGTTTGTTTCCTGGAACATATTTGAAGCAGTGAGACACTTCTCAGATGAAACCTGCCTGACGGTGGAAAAAGGTTTAGTTTGAGTGTTAAACTGCAGTGAAACAAATCCTTTTTCTTTCCCTTTCTCGTATCATTGTGCACTGACATGAACTTTGCATATAAATTGACAGGGTTCCCCCGCTGCCGCTTCATGTTTAGTCAAACAGCTCTATCAGGAGGAGGAGTAATGAAACGGGCTCACCTCGGTGTCGGCCGCGCTCCTCCGCCGCCGTCAGGAGGGCTGTAGCTGCTGTTTGTGCTGACAACATGTAATAAAACAAGCGCGTCTAAACATCCATTACTCTGTTTCCAGTGATGCTGCTGATAGTTTTCACCTTAACAGCCTCCAGTCGTCAGACCTCATTTCTCTGATCTATCTGCATGGTGTCATTTCTTCCTTTCTAGTTTAATGCACGCTGAGTTATTTATGAGATGAGCTTCATTTTTATACCGTCGTAGCACAGATGAGTTTTGTTCAAAGGCGCTGATGCTCACTTCTGGCTTCTTGGCTCTTAATGTCGTATTTATCTTTGAAGCAGGTCTCATGATGAGTCTCCAACATAAACAGATGTTTTATTTTTCTTCATGCTCCTGGTATGGTCCATTTTTCTTTGCAGGAGCACTTTTTATAGTCTCACATCCAAGCTGAGAAAAGTTAAAGTTGATCTTCAGATTGTTTTTATCTGATCTGAGTATAAACAGACAGATGCGTTTCATATTAATCTTCAGTAAAGTCCAGTTGAATTCTTCAAGAAAATGATCTGGTTTCTAGTTTTAGGAGAAATAAAAATCATTCTCTTCAAAACAGTCCAATCTGCTGATGGTAAAATAGTTTATTGAAACATTAAAATTCATCAGTTTGTGCTGTTTAAGTGGAGAAAGCTGCTTTTTCCTGCTGCAGAATCTGTTCTTCCTCCGACTCCACGAAAAGAACTTCAGGCTTTTTCATCTCTGTGTGTGTGTGTGTGTGTGTGTGTGTGTGTGTGTGTGTGTGTGTGTGTGTGTGTGTGTGTGTGTGTGATGATGATGATGTGATTTTATTCATAATGGGAAGACACTTGTTTTTCTTGTTGTTCAGTCTTCAGGAAACAACATTTTCTTGATTTGTTTTATGAAACTTTATCGATATGTTGGACATCAACACGCAACAACACACAGATATAAATTTATTGATCGTTTCATGTTTCCTGCACCGTCTTCACTCGATTTCCTCTGAGCACTGAACACACTCCGCTTGACCCGCAGAGCTCAGCAGCTCTCGTCTCCAACCAGCTGATCAATCAGCAGCTTATTGGGAATAATCGATACTGAAGGGGGAGCTGCCCCTCAGTTCACCTGTAGGACACTCAGGACAATGAGATAAGGACCCTGCCACACACACACTCATGCACACCCACACACACACACCCACTGATTGTTGTTTAAGTGCACAAACACACCACACATACACACACAAATGCACAAACACACAAACACACACTGTGCCAATTTAAACACAAACACAGATCCTCATCAGTGATACACACACATGCAACACACACACACGCATACACACACACACAGAGTAAACAAACACCATAAAACTGTAATACATTGTACAAATACTGCAGACTGTTCTAGCCTTAAACACACGCACACACACACACACACACACATCCTTAAATAAACGTGTAAACAAACCAAACTGTACACGACCTTTCTAATCCAACCACACCCCCACACCCAGGCGTAAACACGTGTGAATTAATTTTACCCAGAATGCCTCACGTCACATGAAACCTTCATTTATGGAAGAAACTGAAATTCAAACACTGGCAGGTAATTTTTTTCTGTTTTACCTGAACAAGCGACCGAAGTTTGACCTCTGAAATGAACCAGTGAGGAAAATAATGGACTCACCTCCAGCTGCTCAGGTGACAAGAAAGGACGAGAGGTCACACACACACACACACACACGCTGTGATTTATGGCATCCCAATGCTTCTCACAGTGTAAAAACATCACACATGTACAGCAGCATGGTCAAACAAACACACACACACACACACAGACAGTCTGGTGTTTGATTTGTCAGCTGAACAGCCAATCACACAGCTGAGTGGATCAGAATAACTGATCCTCAATCTGTCTGACGGCACGTCTGCCACAACAGTGACCCCACTTCACCTCTCTCACACACACACACACACACACACACACACACACACACACACACACACACACAGCTGCACAAACACAGATACATAAAACGACGCCTGGATGTTGAATTGGAAATGTCTCATATTGTTATCGTGCAGTTACTCTCTTCACCTGTAGGAGGAGAACAAAGAAACAAGACAGAGGCAGAAAAAATGAAACAAGATGGAGGAGTGAAGCTGTGGATGCTTTAAAACCTCTTTTCATACCAGACTTGTTTGGTTTTTGTCCTCCAGTAAAACGTTTTGTCCTCTGTAGTCGTCGTTCTCGCTGTATTTGAGTCAACTCCCAGTCTGAACCTGAACGCATCCTGAACTACAACATGTAACATTTCCACTTTAAAATGTCTAAAACTTACTTCCTGTTTGTTCTAAACGTTTCCATCAACGTTCAAACTCAGAGATATCCGTCATTTTTTCAAGGTAACGTTTTCGTTTAGTCTCCTGTCTGTAACTTCCGCACTAACATCAGTCAGAGAGAAGAAGGAAGGACGTTAGAAAATGTGACGAAACGTAACGTGAATCAAACTTTAACACGTTAAACTCGTCTGTGAACATTTCTGCCCGAGTCAATAACACACACTTACATCTGCAAAGGGGGCTGTTTGACCAGGAAGTAAACAAATCCCATGATCCCACACTGCTTCATGATGTCATCAAACTATGACTGTTTTTTTATTGTTTTGAAAGAGGGCCCCCTAGTGGCAGAACATTCATACTGTTTGTTTAACTGATGTAACTTCATATCATACGTATGTGATGACTACGGGAATAACTGGCCTAAAACTGATACAGACCGGATCATTAACTCTCTGAAATATCATTTTCACCTGCAGCCGAAGTTCTTTACTGACACAAAGATGATTAAACTAAGGTTTTTGTGTGAAATCGGATGGAAAAGCCTCATTAGTGCCTCACGTAGACAATCAGTGCAGCATCGATTCATCCAGCAGCCAGCAGGCCGCCATCAGTCACACTGGAGTCAGAGGGCGAAGCGCTCTGATTGGCTCATATCTGATATTTAATAAGAAGCCCTCCCCGCTGTGATCTCCTCACCCACTGTGTAACTGGGTCAAGATCGCTGCTCCTCAATTATGCATGAGGTTAGCCATGTTGATGCTGCAGCTAGCTCGCTAAGCTGCTCCCTGGACTCAGCGGCTCGCAGCTCCGTCTCATGTCCTGCTCTCATGTTTTCACATCAACCAACAGGGTTTCTCTGCTCATTTATCCAGCTCGGAGTTTGTTTTCGAAGGCGACCTACCTCTGTGTGTGTGAATATGTATGTGAATAAAATTATCCAAATTAAATATCAATCAATCAGACTGCTGAGAGTTCTACATTTGAAGTCTCTTCGTACCAGAGCTGCTGAAACAAAGTTTTTGAGAATTACAGAAGTTTGCATGATGAGTTTTTTCTCTAAAAGTGGGTAGAAATGTCAAAGTTATGAGAAATAGTTTTTAAATGAAACATTTACAGACACAAAGGCTCCTCAGATCACATGCAGAATGATGGATAAAGGCTGTGAAGGAGCAATGTGTTGGATCTAGCAGCACCTTGTGGCGAGGTTGCAGATTGCAATCAGCAGAAAACCTGTTTGCTGATGTTAGAAAGACATTTTGAAGACGAGAAAACACAAAAATGCTTCATCTCACTGCTGCAATGGACAGTTTGATCATGAACTTTTCTATCAGAAGTTGAAAAATCTGATTTTACTCTGCCGCCTGCTGACTTGATGATAACTCACATTATTCCGTCCATCATAATGATTCGGTTCAGCTGAACTCTGAAGTGGTAGTAATGTGTCCTAGAAAATAAAACAAACTCTCTTTAAGAGGCATCAGCTTCACTCAGGATGAAACACACAAACAAAAAGAGCCTCTGTGTTACATTTTGAGTGTTTCCTCCATCGAGCTGCGTGCCCGGAAACGAGTACATTACGGTGTTTTTTAGTGCAAATCCGCACTAAAAGCTTCCTGTTTTTCCTGCCTGTGTCTCTTTTCGTGGTCTAGCGTTTCTCTAAATTCAATTAAAATGTGCTAACATGCTTTCAGCGCAGCTAACAAACAAACAAACAACAGACAGCGAGGACAGCGAGGACCGAAACGAGCTGCAGGGCTCCGGAGCTGCACACTCGTCCCACTCACACACAGTTTAAAAACATCAGAACTACATTAAGTTAGCTTAAATTATGTAGCGCGGCGCTGCGTGGAGTGTACTCACATGCACTGCTACACACACATACATGCACACGAGACACACACACATATCTGCACGAGCACACAATCAAAGGCAGCACTTCTGGAACACTCGCAGTGTGTAGACGTGCACGTCACACAACTTCCTGTTTCTTCAGATCCTCCTCAGCCCCTCAGGCGACATGAAACCAGTATCTCTCTCACACACACTCACACTCACACACACACACCGTGATTTTTAATTTACTGCCTCCAACAACACACACACACACATGCATAAACACACACCATTAATTACAGCAGCTTGTAATTTATTTCTTTTCCGTTAAATCCACATGGTTTTCTCGCATGCATCAGCCCCGAGTGGACGCTTTTTAACGGCTGCTGTCACTTCCTGCTTTCTTCTTCTGCCCTCCTGTTCATGTTGCTGTCGTCAATTCAAGCTGAGGTCATTCAGAGAGAGCTGCACACACACACACACACACAGGCTGACTTTAGATCAATACTGTCTTTCATTCCTCTCCAAGCAGACCAGATAATTAATCATGAGATGGTTTTTAAAGCTGCATTTTCAGATTTAATTACACAAAAAGGAAGATATGACAAACTGAAACACAACAATCCCGACGAATCATCAGCTCGTGAATTTAAAATGAAGCCTCCGTAACAAACCTCACACAGGTGTGTTTGTCTCATTATCAGTTTAAAGTCACCTTCTTCTTCACTCTGGTTTTGGTCTCCACACGTCTTGAGGGAAATATGTGCGACTCTAGATGTTCCAGCAGGATCCAGGAGCTTCCAGAATGATACCAGAACCTGTTGGATCAGATCCACCATGTTTTCAGTTCTGTCGCTTTCATTTGTCACACAGGGTGGGAGCATTGGAGTCATGTGACGCCTGAAGTGTGTGAGGTTCGTTCATCTCGTGAGCTAATTTCTTTACATTGACAAAACGTCAGCTGTGTTGACTGTGAGCGGCTCAGGGGGGGCGTGTCCGGACCATGAGATGACTGAATGAGTTGGATCAGTGTGAAGGAGTTTGTGTCAGAGCGGCAACGAGCGAATCAGATCAAAACTGAACACGTCATCTTGTTTTTGTGGTTTTAAAAAGAAGATTCCACGAAATTCCTCCATGGCAACAACGACAGACAGGAAGGAAACGACGGGAAAGTGAAGAAAAGAAGAAGAAAAAATCTGCTTTCAAAGCATAAACAGCACGTTTACGTCCGTCCTGCTGCAGATTTTGCAGGATTATTGTGAAAGATTAAATAAGAAATTCTCTTTTTCCGTCTCACACTGAGACTTTTTTTACCGGATGCCGAGTCAGCATCCTCTCTTGATTTTTTAAAATTAATCTTCGATCTCAAACAAAACAGGAAATGTGCCTTTAAACTGAAACTGTGTGAAATGAGGCTGAAAGCTCTGCGGGGCTGCAGAGTTTGAGGATTATTCTCTTTATTCGACCCCCCGCTTCCCGGCACGCCGAACGTTAAAATCTCCATTCTGTCGGTGCAACTATTGATCGTTTGCAGCTGATTTTTTTTTTCTTCCTGAGAGCAGGTGACCTTCAGCTCGACGCCGGAGGCTCAAATGAAAATAAACTCTGATAACAAGCTGCTGGACGCTCACACTTCTGCCGTTTGTCCTCCTCCTCTCCCTCACACACTCTCACCTGTGTGACCTCTGACCCCACACACTGATTGTGTGTCAGCTGATGGCCTCATGTGATTGAGAGCGAGCTGGAAACAGGTGTGTGTGTTTGTGTGTGTGGGTGTTTGTGTGTACACTGACAATATTTGCCCTCGACACACAGTGTGTGTGAGCAGTAAATGTTTGACCTTGATGTGTGTGTGTGTGTGTGTGTGTGTGTGTGTGTTGGATGGAGTGAATGAAGATGACTGACAGCTGTGAGACTAATGGAGGCTAGTGATGGGCTAACGCTAACTCGCTCATATCTACTTGCCTCTGGGCAAGAGAAGGTGTGTGTGAGTGCGTGCACGTTTGTGTGTGTGTATGTGTGTGTGTGTGTGTGAGTGTGAGTGTGTGTGTGTGTGCGCGTGCATGTGTGCGTGGGTGTGTGTGTGTGTGCATGTGTGATTGAGTGGGAAAGAGAGAGAGAGGGTACCACAATCAGCATTTTGATCAGGATTCACTTTGCTCCGAGGTGTGAAACTCTTCTCTCATTATGTCTCTCTGTCTCTCTCTCTCTCTGTTTCTTCCAGTCTGTATCTCTGTCTCTCTCTCTCTTTCTGTCTGTCTGTCTGTCTCTCTCTCTGTGTCTCTCTCTCTCTCCTGTCTTGCCCCCCGGTTCATTCTGGGCCTCAGGCTGTAACGTCTGAGCTTATTTTCCTCTCCCTCTTTTCCCTCTCCTCTCCTCCCTCTCCTCCCTCTCCTCCCTCTCTCTCCTCCCTCTCCTCTCTCTCCTCCCTCCTTACAGTTAGCAAATATTTATTAAAGCTCGGACCTGCAGCTGTTTAGTGATTCAGGACGTCGACATCAGCCGGCTTCTGTCAGGAGATCTTCAGCCTCTTTGTTTGACTGTTAAAACACTTTCTGTTTGAGTGTTTGACCACTTACAGAGTAATCAGATACATATTGAACTGGTGAAGTGTCACTGAGGCAGACACACACACACACACACACACACACACACACATCCTGAAACTCTCCAGATGTTACCTGGAGGAGGTGTGTGTGTGTGTGAGAATGCAAATCTAGACTGTCTTCAGACCAGCTCACTGCAGAGTGTGTGTGATGTCAGATTGAACCCATTAAGCCCTCGTGTGTGTGTGTTTTGTTGTTGCGATGCGGTAAAACTCAGCTGCGTCCTGAGATGGACGGTGTTGACGTCGTGTGTGTTGACGTCGTGTGTGTTTGAGCTTCATCGCTGCACCTTTTTGCTTCATGGAGAGAACGGATCACTGAGTAAACAAGCAGATGGAAGAAAATCACTTTCTCTCAGATTTTCCGTCATCAGGGAACTTTTTAGTGGATTAAAAAAAAAAATGTGTGAAAAATGGCCGAGTCAGCCTGTGCTGTGTGTGCGCGCGTGTGTGTGTGTGTGTGTGCGGTCCCGTGTCCCAGATGGCCGGTATCACACACTGACACGGTCGGGACACTTTTGCCACGGAAACGACCTCCTGTGTGTGTTTGTGTACGCCGAGTCTGAATCATTTGCATTCAGGGCAGGAAACCAACTTCTCTGACCGCAGGCACCAAAAACTTCCAGTTCCCTGAACAGCCAATGAGAGGCCGTCACGGCTGATTACCTGCCGAGCTAAGTGCCTCACCTGGGCGACATATCAGCTGCTCTCGCTGCTTTAACGGCCGTCAGTGCGGCTCCAGATGCTGAGAGTCAGGGTTTGTTAGCTGAGGAGGAGATTCAGGTGCTTTTTAAGTCGCTGAGCCGCTTTTAAAGTCTGAACTCGCTGCTCTCTCACTCCGATGCTCATTAAGTGTCTCTCTTTTTTTTGGTGCCGTCCTGCCGTCCTGCTGTCCCGCCGTCCTGTCCTGCTGTCCCGCCGTCCCGCCGTCCTGCCGTCCTGCTGGTCCACCTGCTCTGCTTCCTTCTCCATGTGTTTCTCTGCCTGAAGGTGAGACTTCTGGTTCTTTTTTTGGTGTGAAGTCTTTGTTCACTTCCTGTTGATTTGTGTTGAGCGATTGGTTTTAACATAAAAGCAAACAGCCTCAGCTTTAGGATGTTCAGGAAGTCTGTTTGAGAAGAACAGAGTCCGTGATGATGGAAACAAGAGCTCATTTAGTTTGTGTTTTACGGTGTTTCAGTGAGACTCTGATGGTTCACGGAGGCTCGGCGTCACTGTGACCCTCAGTGATGATCAGCGTGCAGGTTGATCCACAGGAAAAAGGCTGATCAGGTGTTTCAGATCAAAGCAGGTTCAGCTAGAAATACAACAATCCAAAGAACCCTGCATGTCCCATCATGCATCAGTGTGTCCCGAAGTCGTCAGTTTCTGTGAACCAGGTGACTTTAAAAGAGTCAGCAGGTCCTGAACTGGTCGCTTTTTAAAGAACCAGCTGATCTGAAGAGGATTTCTGGTTGGAGGCTGTTGAATAAAAACATGCTGGTTTCTAATAAGTACACAGAATATTAATTATTGATCATCACTCAGCAGTCAGTGGAGACGTTACTGTGCAGGAATATTTCTATAAAACACAGAATAAAAACTCTATTCTCTCAGCTTCAAACCCTGTAGACTGAAAAGTGGAAGAAACTGGAAAAACACACAGTTATTAACAGAAGCTGCAGATGTTCAGGTTTATTCGTTGGTTTCCATCATTTGGATCGACGCAGAAATCCAGATTTAAAAGTCATCGCTGAGTTTTAAGGTTCGATCTAATTCATTTCACACAGACGCAGTAAACCAGCTGAGTTGCTCATCTGCAGCACTTTTTTTTTTTGTCTCTGAATCTTTCAGAGACTTTGAAAACAAAAATATCAATGAAAGTCGAATGTAAATGTGGACGAGTGCAGAAAAAACTCTGAGCACATCGCTGCTTTTCTTCTCTGGTTGCCTGGATTTTTCTTCCAAGAACTCCTCAGTTCTGACTGGCAACATGTGAATAGATCTGACTCTGCACCCCCCACACACACAGACAAACACATGCATGCACACACGCAAACACACACACACACACACATGCACACACACTCCATGCCTCTTGCCTACCTTCCTGAATGTCGCTCCTCTTCACATTTTCTTTCACAGATTCTTGATCTCAGAGCCTCTTTTGTCTCATTTCTGTCTCAATCTCAACACTTTGCTCTCAACTTCAGACTCGCTGTCATCTAATTTTAGTCTGTCTCTCTCTCTCTCTGTCTCTCTCTCCCTGTCTCTCTCTCTGTCTGTCTCTCTGTTTCTGGCAGTGTAATCTGACTGACACGTCCTTTCATGGAGAGGATGAGTAGATTAAAATGAACTCTAGCCAGCTAGTGGAGCTACACTGGGAGCTTCCCACAGCCTCTCTCACACACACACACACACACACAGGCTGATACACACACACACAAAGGCTGTGACACACACACACACACACGCTGACACATATACTCACACACAGGCTGACAAATGTAATGTCTCTCTCTCTCAGTGTCTCTCTGGAGGTTTGGAAGCTGAAACCGTGCAGTTCTGTCTTTATTTGTTGATTCAGTGTTTAAATGCAGCGTCGCTGTGTATTCCCGGATCTCCTCCTGCATGTTTGTGTGTGTGTTCGAGTGCGAGAGCCTCTTAAAATGGATCTGAGAGCGTGAGACGGGCTCTCCTGGCTGTGAAGCCTTAAAATGGTGGAGGTTGTTGCTTCCATGCAGAGACAAAGCTGATGAGGTTTAAATGGAGAAATCTGTCGGATTTTAGACTCGATGGAGGAAAACATGAAGCCTCTTTCACACCAGTTTCACACCAGTTTCACACCAGTTTCATCCTCTTTCACACCAGTTTCACACCAGTTTCAGCCTCGTTCAGACCAGTTTCACACCAGTTTCAGACTCTTTCACACCAGTTTCAGACCAGTTTCACACCAGTTTTAGACCAGTTTCACACCAGTTTCACACCAGTTTCACACCAGTTTTAGACCAGTTTCATCCTCTTTCAGACCAGTTTCACACCAGTTTCAGCCTCATTCAGACCAGTTTCACACCAGTTTCACACCAGTTTCAGCTTTTGACTCGGTGTTCCTGGTGTTTCTGAATGCATGTGTGTGTGTGTGCAGCATTAGTTTACCTGTTGGTGCGTTCAGGAACCTTCTTGCTTTTGGAGCATTAGGTTTGGCCCCAGAGTGAACCTGTTGATCGTTTTCTTCGCCCCCTTTTTGATTGATCGGTCGTCTCCTCGGGGTCAGAGTCCGTTGGCGTCGGAGCTTCAGTATTGATGAGTTCACGTCAGGCGGTGAAACACTGATCGCACTTTTTCTGCTTTCTGATCGGAGGTCAATCAAAGCGC
>JAPZDV010000250.1:0-13391 GCA_029814665.1 Acanthurus lineatus
CAATCTGTGACGAGCACAAAAGTCCAATAACAAATCACCATATGGGTTCAGATCGGGGGGGCCGTTCCTCCCAATCACGCCCCTCCAGGTCTCACTGTCGTTGCCCAACTCACACAGCACCTGACCCCTTTGGAAACCTAGAACCATTTATGTGACTCATCATAAGGGGTCTCTTGAGCTACCCTTTGTCTGATCCCTCCCCTAGGACCTGTTTGCCATGGGTGACCCTACCAGGGGCATAAAGCCCCCGACAACTGAGCTCCTAGGATCATTGGGACTTGCAAACCCCTCCACCACGATAAGGTGGTAGCCCAGGGAGGGGCCCACTCCTAGTTATATATTAAAAGGTCAGTAATAACATCCCCAGCTGATTGACATATGTTTTTAGTATGTGGCCAGGGATGTTATCAAGCTCAGCAGCTTTACTCATTTCCACTTTTAGCAGGATGTTTCTTACATCCCCTGTGAATACTGAGAGTGGCTAGTCCTCCAGAGATGGAGTAGACTTAACAGCTGACTCTTTGTGAAGGAGATCAAATAAAGGAAATCAAATTCAGCTCATTTATCTTTGTAGCCTCACACATCCAAGAGAGCTTCTACTTTTTGTCTGAATCGCTTCTCCCCTATCTTTGAAATTGCTAATATCGAGGTCTTTCTCTAGTCTCTGCTAACGTCTCTGCTGTGCTTTCTTGCTCTGGCATTGTTGTATACCATCTGACCAGACCTGACCTAAAAGCAGCTTTTTGGCACTGGATAGAGCTTTCACCTATTTCTTCATCCAGGCTTTCTAGTTTAGGAACAATTTCATTGTTTTTGTTTTTGTAATTACAACATAATCAACATGTTTCTGATAAATGGCATCACTGATGCCTCAAAATGAATGTGATTTTCCATTATGGCAAGATCTCTAAATGTGTCAGTCTGTGTGCTCAAGCAATCCTGAAGAGCTGCTTAAGCTTCATCTATCCACACTTGAATAGTTTTACTTATGATTTGACTGTTTTGCCAGCAGAGAGTAAATAGGCAGCAGGTGCAGAAAAATATGGTCAAATATTTCTGAATTAATCCCGTCCATTCTCGGGATCAGGCCAAAAAGCAGGAGGGTTTCACCAACGTCTCTTTTTATATTACCTGTAACACAAAGAAAAATTAAACAAGTGAAACTTGAATTTGTGCTGAAATTTTAGTCTAAATTTGTTGTCCCAATTTAGCAGCACCAGATTTGAGTCTTAGAAGCTGTTTCCACCTGGTTTTATCAACTGTCCTGAGTGATCCGATCACAAGCGGATATCTAAGTGTGTGTGTTCCCACCTGGTATCAACATGAGTCTCCACTTATGATTCCAGTGACCACTTGTGATAGGATCTCATTCCCCTGCTCTATACCTGAATAAACACATACATCATTCCCACTTATAAAAACCAAAAGCATCGTTGTTTTAACCCTCTGGTAGGGTACTGTGACAGCCTGTGGGTAACCTTCATGTGGATTGCCAGCTTCTGTTGCTGGCTGTTGTCTTCTTTGTTGCAGGTAATTGTTGAGTGGAGCTGGAGCACCACAACAATGCAGCACACCTGAGTAGGCAGGGCCAAGGAGACTTTGAGTAGGCCCAGCATGCTTTCGTCAGTCTCTCTCCTCTGGACCAACCTGACCATTTTTTGTTGCTTTTTGTGTTGCGTTGTGCACACACTCATACACTCTCCAACATTCATCCTCTCACACAGACATTGCAGACATACTGACCTACTGATGGACACAACCTAATATTGATTATCCCTGTTTTGCCTCATAAAACTGTAACTCCTCTAGAAAATGTGTGGTCTCCCAACTTTGTCACATGCTTTTGAGCTCGTTTGTGACAATGGTTGTGTAGACTGGAGAAAGTTCACTGTGTCGCTATAATACAGTCTGTAGTCGCTATTGGACAGCTACCTGAAATTTTAAGGTTGAGTGTTTTCTTTGATGTTATTCAGTGCATGAACTGACATCCTAAATAGATTAGGCCTCCTTACATGTCTAAATGATAGTTTACTGTTGTATTTGTTATTATCCACTCTCTTGCATAACATACGCTTTAGTGATGAACAGATCTTGAAGTGTATGGTTGTTATGGCTCCTGCTTGTTGTTTCGCTTGTTGTTTTTAATTGGACGCTGTTGTCTTGTGAATTAGTACCTACTTATTCTTACAAAAAAGATGTCAGTTGAGTAGGTGGTCTTTTAGTGTGGCCCTGAACAGATTGCTGCTCCCGCTGTGCAGACCACATGCCCTCTGTGCATGGTCTGTGCACGTCAGTGGCACCAAGGCTTCAGTGTCGATTGATGTTGGCTATTACTTGTGTGACATCTAGCCATTTAGATAGTGTTTTGGGTGGAACATTAAGTGAGGCAGATAGTGAGTGGAAATAGACCAGAGGGAGACAAAGAGCTGCAGGTGAGACAGAGTACCGCAATTTTTATTTTTATCTGTGATCAGATAATTGACAAAATGCTGAATATCAGCCCAAACAATCTGCCAGGCTGATAATTGGTTGACCCCTATTAAAACTGCAGGCACATAGGCACACATACAGGCTTCTCCATGCGCATCTGAAGCTGTTATGAAATCAAGCCAAACCTTTTTTTATAGACTACAAAAAGGCTGTCACACATACTAGTTAAGTGTGTTCTAGTACAGTGATTCTCAATTGGACATGTTCTGGGCAGGTCGTGGACAGCCTTTAAAAAGTAAATAAATAAAAAAATAGAAATAATTTATGCTCATCTGATTTTGTACTCATCTTTTATTTTTATCTTTTATCCTGGTTGTAATGCTTCATTGCATAGTGTGGTGGTTTTAAAAATTACCCAGAATTGGAGTAGCTAAATCTTAAATCATTTGATACTGGTACTCTCAAGTCTCTTATTTGCCTTAGATCTCAGTAAAATTAAAGATGTTATACACAATATAATCATACTTAGAACAAGTCTGCAGGCTTGGCAAGCCATAAGACAGTTGAAAGGAAAAGGTTCTCCATAAATATATAAATATAAATATAAATATAGATATAAATATAAATATATATATTTCAATTAAATTACTAACATCAACAAAAATTCATCTCTATTACTCCATTAATATGGGAGGCTCTGACAAGTAGGTGGTCTAAAAATAATTGCAGCTCCAAGAAGAAAACAATTTATTAACAGAAATCAAATCAATACAAAACTCTACTGAATGAGTAACTATCAATCATGGGTTGAACTTAAAATGAAATATGATGACACTCTAACAAACAAAATTTAATGTAAACTAAAAAGAGCAAAACTTCATTATGAAGAACTAGGGAAGGCAGGAAAGCTATTAGCTTCGAGGCGAAATGACCAAAAACATTATATAATTAATTTTAAGTAATTCAACTACCACAAATCCAGCTTTAATAAATAAAATTCTTATTAACATTTATGAAATACTGTATAAATCAGAAAGTGACCCAAACCTTGATTCATTACAAGACTTTTTAAAGAACATCAATCTTCTCTGCCAAACAGAGGAAGAAAAAAAATTCACTGGGGCATTAAAGGCATATAGACTTGAAATGGAACATATAAGACATCACTCTATTGTGATGACATCATCCTATTTCTAGCAGATGTGAATTTTTCTCTTGGTCATTTTAATAAGGTTATTCTCAACATGACTCACTTTTAGGTTACAAAATATACTCGGCTAAATGTGAGCTATTACCACTGAATAAGTATGCAGTCCCAAAGTGTACAGAATACCAAAATTAAATAAAAAATAATCAAGATAACATATTTAGGTCTTCACATAACCACAAATCTTTATCAAACATACAAGGATACAAGGAAGTTTATTGGTCATTATACAACAGGTTGTGTAATGAAATTAAAGTGTGGTTCCCTCTTGATTGATTAATTGATTGTAGAAAAAATAAAAATAAAATTATCAAACATGGTGGAGTGCAGATGGTGCATTAAGTAATCTCACAGCCTGAGGGGAAAAGCTGCTCTGTAGTTTGGTGCTACAGCAGCGGATACTTCTGTATCTTTTGCCTGACGGCAGTAGGATGAACAGGCTGTGGCTTGGGTGGGTGTTGTCTTTTAGTATCCTTTTGGCTCTGCGCAGGCAACTCACCTCCCCAATATCACTGATGCTTGGTAGATGGGTACCAATGATGTTTTGGGCGTCATTTGTACCATTTCATTTCAACATAAAATATTTATCTCACACAAATATTCAATTGAGACAAATATAGTTAGATGATCCAAGCCCTCCATGTCTCTGTGGGGATGTGTTCATATTGTAAAGATTATTATTCCCTCTATTAATTGTGTTTTATGAATGTTACCTGTCGCAATACAGAAAACCCAGTTTGAACATTTGCATAAAGCAATCTTAATCTTTATATGGCATGGGAAAAGATGCTCATTTCAAAGGATGTGTAATTTAAACAAAAGAGGTGGACTACTGCTACCTATTTTTCTCCATCATTATTCATCATTTGATTGACAGCATGTCATCGCACTATTTGACCCTTCAGTAAATAAAGACTTGAAACACATGGAAAAAAGTACCTGACACAGTAATAATCTAAAACAGGTATTTCATTCTGTGTACAAAACTAATCATGGGTTCTGTTCCAAAAGGTTTTGACTTTAATACAGGTGTAGCCTGGCATTGTTGTAAAAGTACTCATGCTCATTAGAGCTGCTCAGATTGTTCATAACCATTTAACCATTTGTAGCAATGGAGATAAAATAGCCAAAAATGCTAGTGTACATCATCTGCGGCCACTTCTTCAGGTTTTCCTCCCATCCCTCAATAGGTAGTAGTGTTAAAACATTACGCTGTTTGAGCTGTAAAAGGTGGTGGTCCCACATGTTTTATCTCTCAATTGTTTCAGAAGAATTAACTGTCCTTTTATTTCAGAAGTCATAAAGAAAGCTTGCCGAGTAATGTTACACTGAATAAAGGCCTGGAGGGCTAGAGAGGATGAACCTTGTACCTACGAGGGAGTACCCATCTATATGGGACACCACAAGAAGTCATGCAAACACACTTGTAGGGTGGCAGGGACAATTTCATTGGTTAACACTGCATCCAGCCTCCTATTTGTTGGCCGATTTTGACAGGGTTGTTACACCAAAAATCCCGGAGCAGACCAGAAATCCTAGAGCAGAGGTTTCATGAGCGAGCAGAGGCAACCTGTGTGTGAGGGCAGGAGTTTAAGCCCAAGGGCAGAAAAACAGTGCATACATATTTTTGAGTGCAAGCGCACAGTTTGAGCAAAAAACAAGTAAATCTAAGTGCAAGCAGAGGCTATTTGAGTGCAAGGTCAGAGTTTTCAGGGAAAATTTCACAAAATCTGAGCATGAAATCAAGATATCATTTAAAGCAAAACATATGCTGGTTATCTCAGTCAGCAGCAGTATCATTAATCAAGAGTTTTTCAGATTTTAGTGGCAACATAAGCTAAAGGGTTAGAAGAAACAGAAACAGCTTTCTTCTTAGTGTTTTTGAAATAATTCATATTAGCTGTTAGCTGCTAAGCTAATATGCTGTGCTTTACTGTGGACAGACAGGGAAAATTAAAATATTGCCTTTTACATGTTCAAATTTATGCAGGTTGAACACATATCTTAATAAAGTTTTTTCCTTTTACTTGCAAAGGTTTTATTGCACTTAATTACGGCAACTAGCTCATGTCAACTCGGCTAATCTATATGTTACTTCTTGCTGTGCTGCTCTGCTGTGTGTGTGTGTGTGTGTGTGTGTGTGTGTGTGTGTGTGTGTGTGTGTGTGTCTGTCTGTGTCTGTGTCTGTGTCTGTGTCTGTGCAAGTGACACTGAGCATGAAAGAGATTCTGCAGAGCTGAAGGATAATATGCATTTTTTAAAAAACTGATCTCCATAGATCCTCTCCTCCCAAGATTAAAGAAGCTGATTAAAATAGCAAAAATACAAAAATGCAGTTTCAGTTTAAAAATCAACATTTCTCCGAGAGACACAGAAGTGAATAAGAACAGTTGGCCATAAATCTTATAAAAAATTATATTTCAAAAAAGTGCAGTAATGTAAAAATCTTTAAAAGTATGCATAAAAATGTTATCACTTTATCAGCAAAAATGTTCTTGAAGTATCAAAGTTAATTTTAATTCTTTCACAAAAACTGCCCATGGTGACTTAAATTATACAATACTAAATAAAGATATGTAGCTGTAGTTTAAATTAAATAATGTATTGCTTGTATTTCTGAAATTGAGTTTGCATTAGTTTTTGACCTCTATATAACAAGTAACAGCCCGATGCAAAAGGTCACAAGCTACATCTGAGGGCTAAATATATTTTATATGGGGAGGAAAGAAGAGGAAGAAAAAAATTAAGCTTATCTCAGCTGTCAGTAACTGTTATTTATGTATTCTTTGTGAACTACAGGATGCTTTCACCTCACTGAGTCTTGAACAGGTATTTAAACAAAAACATTATAAGAGTTGTTTTAAGAAAACCTCCTGTGGAAAGAAAGGCTATGAACTCATAGACTTCTGAAATTTGATAAGGGACCATTAAGCCAGAATTGATCATTTTTAATATTTAGTAAATATTGTCAGATAAATGTAGTGAAATAAACAGTACAGTATTCCACTTAGTGATGTGGTGGAGTTAAATTAGAAATCTTATTGTGTGATCAAACATTTACTGATACTGATATTAATTTTGCAGAGAAAAAACATTTTCATCAGCTCAGCAACTGAAATACATGAGCACCGGTTTCAGAGGTGATTTAGATGTGGAACAGATTTTCATCATAACCTTAGTTTTCAACTGTGTTAAGTATACAGGTCTGTGGGATTAAACACTGTTATGTCCCAATATGAAATATTATTTTGTTTGTTCTTTGTAATATGTGTCCTGTACCATTTTAGCAGACCTTTGTTTGCCTGTCTTCCTGTGTAGAAATCAACATCCTCTCATTTGTTGCTTCTCCCACTGAAACTAAGGCCAAACCAGAGGAGCCAAGTATGTCTACTACCTCTTCCTGTTTGCTTCACAAATCTCTCTGTCCCTTTACTTTTCTGTGTCTGCAGCGGAGGGGAGTGTGCTCGCTTGTCATTCCAGAAAAGGGAGGCAACTGCTGGCTGTCAGGGCCAGCAAAGCCTTCTCTGCTGGCCTAGAGATGGTCAGAATCAGATAATTATATATTTATAATTTGATATATATTTTTATTAACACTATATATTTTTTTTGTGATCAAGGTCTTTTTTATTAACATGTTTAGAGAAAGATGACCATGTACATGTTTATTTTACAAATTTTTCCTTTTTCTTCCTCCACCCCCCTTCCAACCCTACAACACCAACGTTCAGACACAGCAGCCAGACACAAAAAAGGAAAGAGCAGAAAATAAATAAAAAATACAAACAAAATAAAATTTAAAAATAAATTTAAAAAATAAATAAATAAATAAATAAATAAATAAATATAAAGATATAAGTAAATCACATGAGGTAGATAATTAAATCAAAATTAATACATAGATTCATAGTGAATACGTACATACATACGTACTACAATACAATATCATCTGCATTCACATTCTCTAAGTAATTCAGGAAAGGCTGCCAGGCAACAGAGAATTTCTGAATTGACCCTTTTATACTATCTCGAAGGCCCCTGTCAACAATGATCACATGTAGGGTCAAGATCTCCTTTTACTTTGTATATCCTTGCTTTAGACCAGTGAAGGCGATGCACAATTTTAAATTGAATTACTGAATGTTTCAGGCATATAGAGGTGGAACATATTCGGCCAATTATTTTCCCCCAATGTTCTTCTGAAATTTGCTCAACTAGATCTTCCTCCCATTTATTCTTGTGTGACTCCAGCATTGCCAGCCTTTGTGTATACAACATTCCGTATATTTAACTTATGGCACGTTTCGTATCCGGTTTACAATTAAAAATCTCATCCAAAATGGATGGTGAGGGACATAATGGAAAGAGGTCAACATTACAGGCGATAAAATTTCTAGGTTGCAGATATCTATAGAAGTGAACTCAAGGAATATTGAATTTCTGTACCAATTGTTCAAAAGGACTAAACACATTGTCGCAAAAAAGGTCATACATTGACATTATTCCACGTTCTGTACACATCTTGAATGCCCCATCTGTAATAGATGGAGTAAACATGCAATATCCTTGAGGTGGTGAAACGAGTGAAAGTTCTGTCAGTGCAAAGTAGCGTCTTAAGTGGTACCATATTTTTAGTGAATGTATCACAAGTGGGTTCAGGGTGAAACTGGAAATAGGTACAGTGGTACAAAGAAATCAATGATACCAGAGCAGTAGACAAATTTTCCATGGTTAACCATGGCAGCATGGTATCATCTCTTTTTGTCCAAAATAGAATTGTCTTTATATTAGCAGGCCAATAGTAGAATAGAAAGTTTGGTAGCACCAAACCACCTGCTCCTCGAGGTCTTTGTAATATATTATGCTTAATTCAGAGTTGTTTCTTGTTCCAAATAAAAGAAGATATCTGTGTTTTCAGATAGTTAAAAAAGAATTTAGTTAAGAATTTTGGAAGACACTGAAAAAAGTATAGAAATTTAGGGAAAATATTCATTTTAGCGGTATTTATTCTTCCTCCCGGCGAAAGAGGCAATAAATCCCATCTTTCAAGGTCTTGCTTTAATTTAGAGAGTAAAGGTAAATAATTTGCTTTATATAGTTCGTTATGATTTTGTGTGATCCAGATACCTAAATATTTAATTTTTTTTTTACTTATTTTGAAAGGAGTTGGATAAGTAAAAGGAGGTTCACCTGCTGTTTTCCCAATAGGCATGAGCTCACTTGTTTGAAAGTTCACCTTAAAGCCATTTCCCCAAATCCTATCAGTAGATCCAGATGTTTTTGGAGGCTATGTAAAGGATCTGATACAAATAGTAACATGTCATTGGCATGAAGTGAAACTTCATGTACCAAGCATCCCCCCGATGAATACCTTTGATATCGACACATTGCTTATGGCAATAGCCAGCAGTTCAATTGCCAATGCAAAGAGGAGGGGTGACAAGGGGCACCCCTGCCTTGTGCCTCGTTGGAGCTCAAAAAAAGGGGATAAGTTGTTATTAGTACGCACTGCAGCCAAAGGAGAGGAGTAGAGTACCCTAATCTATGTTATAAAGGTAGGTCCAAAACCAAATTTTTTAAGTATATGAAAAAGAAAATCCCATTTCACCCGATCAAATGCTTTCTCCGCATCAAGTGAAATTATTATCTCTAAGGTATCTGTTGTAGATTGGCTATAAATTATATTCAACATACGCCTGATGTTAAAGAAAGAATATCTATTTTTGATAAAGCCCGCTTGATTGGGTGAAATGATGGATGGCAGAATCTTCTCCAGATTGCGGACCAGAACTTTAGCAAGAATTTTTGTATCTGAACTTAGCAGTGAGATGGGACGATATGAACTACAATCACGATGGTCTTTATCATCTTTATCATTATCATCTTTATCATTTTTAAGAATTAGGGAGATTACAGCTTGTCGCATTGTCGGAGGTAGAGACTGTGATGTATAAGACTCCTCAAAAACTGACCTTAACTGACCCAACAACAGGAGAGTGATCAGGTATCACCATGGCCTTATAGTCGCAGTCCATTACTAAGGGGACAAGTTTTTTGTCCAAAAAAAAGTAAAATACCATAAGTGTTCAGGAAGCATTGTATTATACGTGCTGATTTAGAGACTTCTGGGAGCTATGATCTAGGGTTGGTGACAAGACGCAGTTTAGATCCTCTCCAAGAACAAGGTGATGTGTTGCCATATTTGGAAGCTGTGAGAAAATGTTTCTAAAAAAATCCTGGTCATCCCAGTTGGGAGCATAAATATTTGCGAGAGTTAATGGAACCCCATACACCTGTCACACTACAATTATATATTGTCCTGCTGGATCTGAATCTACACTTGTTGATGTAAATGGTAAAGTCTTATTAACTAGGACAGCAGTCCCTCTCGCCTTAGAATGGAAGTTGGAGTGATATATTTGGCCTACCCAACCGCTCTTCAGTCTAAAGTGATCAGAACTACGCTGGTGGGTTTCTTGTAGAAATGCTATATCGGTCTTAAGTTGTTGTAAATGGGTGAATACTTTTCTCCGCTTTACTGAGTGATTAAGAGATTTGAAGTTCCAACTCACAAAGTTAACAAAACAGTCCTTAGATTGTTTAGGAAGATCAGTAGTCATTGAGAGTTAGCTGAGTACAGAGTGTAATATACGTAGTAAAAATAGTGATTGTAAAAACCCTTACACATGTATCCACACATGGGGCTCCCGCCAAACCCATGACCCATGTGCACATTGATGTTCAGTAATCAAGAACTGATCATACTTTGACAAAGGCTGTGTTTCAGCAAGGAAATGAAAGGACTACCAAGACAAAGTTCCAAATAACCGAGAAGGAAAAAGAAGAAGAAAAAGAAAAAAGGCAAGGGGGAGGCCAGCTAGACTGAGAAGATGAGAGCATTATCTTTGACATCACCTTAATATAGGAGTGACAAGCGTCAGATAATCAGTATAGCCTCAAAATAAAAGAATATATAAATAATTATTAAAAAAATTAAGATGAAACTAAAGAAGTAAATAATATAAGAAAAAATGAATAAATAAATAAGACTGCTTCTACTACTACTGGTAGTAACAATAATGATTAATGATTAAAAAGAAGGGGGGAAAGGACATGAAATAAACAAATATACAAACACATCTCAAAGTCAAATACTGACCAACTTAGAAGGATGCTCTGTTTCTATTTGTCCATGCAGTGAATGCCCGGCAGAGCTTCACTGGCCCACAAGTCAGTAAGTACATCATAACTATAATGATAAAATACTGATTACGGGATTAATATGAGATGCTCACTCTGCCGGAAATCCTCTGGCAAGACAGAGCATTTCTTTCATGTCCTCCCCTTTGTACGAGATGTGGAGCCGTGCAGATAATAGGATGCCGAAACGGACTCCTTGTTAGTCATGAAGGAGTCTCCGGACCGCCGTAAATGCCGCCCTCGCCCTGGTCACAGTTGTGGTGTAATCTGGGAAGATGGCGATAGGTTTCCTGTTGAGCCGAAGAGGGGCCTGGGACCGGGCTCGGCGTAGGATCTCAACACAGTCCTGATAGTAATGAAGCTTGGCAACAATGGCACGCAGCTTTCCATCCTGCCTTTTTGGCATGAGGCTTCTGTGTGAGCAGTCAACTAAGACGTCTTTATCCATTCCCAGCATTTTTTAAACAATTTAGACACAGACACAGTGGAGCTCGAGTTCGGTTCCTCTGGGATCCCCAGGATACAGACGTTGCACCTCCGCATTCTCCCCTCCATATCTTAACATGTACCTTTCAGGTCAGCGAGCTCTTTCTGCAGGCTCGTTACGGTAGTGCCCATTCTCCACATCCTTGACTGTGGCTTTCACTTGGTCAATCTCAGTATGAGTCGCTGCTATGTTGTTTGTGATTTCGTTTCTTATCGCCTGCAGCTCGGTCTTAGCAGCAAGTGCATTTTTCAGCTCCTCTCTTATCACAGCAGTAATATCCCCTCTGAAAGAGTGAAGTATCCGTAGCTGTAGGTCTGCCATGTCCAAACTTCCGTGCTCTGTTCTGGCATCAGTGGTGTTGTGGCTAGGCGAAGAGTCCGGGTTATTAGCAACATTAGCACTCTGGGCCGAGGAGGTGCTCGGCCGAGCTGCGGTTGGGCCGCTTTACTTGTATTTTCTCAGACTGGAGGTGATTTCCAAAGTCGAAATATTGTTAAATTGGTCGCTAGGTTCTCAGTTTACGTTACTATGTCAAAGTATGTGCTTGTCGGTTGAAAGACACTATATTTGAAACTGTAATGCAGAAGTTCAGCGGGAGCCTCACCGAATATGTCTTGCTCCATTGCTGACATGCTTCGCCCCCCACTATATGTATTTTACAAAGTTAATTCCTATCAGTCTGTCAGCTCATTTTGTTGCAACTCTCTCGCTCGGTTGCGTTGCTTCCAGTGTAGCTATTATAAAGTAGAGTGATCCAATCAGATTTGCCCCCTGTGCTGTCACCCGGTGAAAATTCTATCCTTAGGCCTTCAAAATGTCAAGTGAATCCCTCTGCTGTTAAAGAAAATTAGAATGATATTGTTGCTTATCATATTCTTTAACCAAACAGATTTTGAGTTTGCCATGGTGGGCAAATTTTTTTTAGAGGCTGGAGCCCTCTAGCTTATCTAGGCCCCTACATCAGCATGTTCCCTGCTACGTGATTGGAGGGCACCAACTAGTTAGCAGAGGATGACAGTTAGCTTACTTGATAGTTTGTAGCCTGTTGCTTTAGATGTTTTCCATAGATTAATGCACAGTGGCTTAAGGAGGCTGTGTTATTTGTGTTTCCCAGCTTTTTTGGGTGCTTGGCGGTCGTATGAGTACATGTGATTAGTTGTTTTGTTGTTTGAGTTTGCTCTTGTTACACTGAATGGCAATGAATAGCTCATAGCCCTGCTATCAAGATGAAATTATTAGAAAGTCTTCAATGGAAGAAGGATGGCTCTAAAAACCTAAGGGTAAGCTGCCACAAAGTAAAAAGTCAAGTAAGTAAAGTAAACCACCACAGCTTACACTAGATCAGCTACTGTGGTAATTGCCTGTGAAGCTAACCTGGTTTTTTGCGTATTATTTCCTTGTGGATTCAGTCTGTATGAAAGCATGTAATACAAGAATAAGTGTAGGTTAACTGTATATCAGAATCCAAATATTAGTTGTTAATTGGTCTGCTACCCAGGGCTATCTGAAGTAACTGCTGTAATGGAACATCATTTTTTTTGCCTTTGCATGTGTTACTCTGTGCATACAACACAGCTGTTGGTTTGCTAGCACACTTTCGCGTCAGTGTTTGATGCACATCATGTGTTATCTCAATTAAAATCCCAAAATTGATATGACATTTCATACTATTATCTTCTTCAAAAGAAATGGTTTTACCTGGTTTATCAAAGAACCTCCATAACATGAACACATTCCCATATAGTCCCTGCGGTCCTAGTAATCCTATGGGGGGAAATTATTTCTATGCTTTTACTTTGCCAGAAAACCACATTTTGCCAGCAAGATTTGTAGTTGTGTGCAGTTGGAAAACAGAAGATATAATTTGGCAGCAGTGTAGGAAATTAAAAAAATATTTTAATAAATAATAATAAATAATAAATAATAATACATTTTATTTGGCAGCGCCTTTCAAAGCACTCAAGGACACTTTACAGAAGATTAAAAACACAATAAGAATTAAAGCTGCAAGCAGCGTTGGTAGAGCCCTCGCACTCTGGCCCGTCGAGTTACGTATCCTTCGCATTAAAG